>CAUYLG010063388.1:0-15572 GCA_963573385.1 Cacajao melanocephalus
GGTCTTACCCTGCACGTGTCATAGTCACCCACTCACTGTCAGCCGTTCTCTTGAACAGAACCCCAACGTGGCTTTTGATTTTGATCACTGGGAAGACTCTGAAGAGGATAGCCACTTCCCCAAGGGTAAGGCGTGGAACACCCACTCTCCGTGGGGTTGTAGGTCCTGAGGGCAGTGAGGGACACGGTCACCCACGTAGGGATTCAGCCTTGGTGGAAATGGGCCTTTCATGTCAAGCCCTGAGAAATTCATTTTCTCGTTGTCGATCTTGGTTCTAAATGTTCTGGTTTGAGTACTTATCAACCCTTGGTTATAAACATACCTTTTAATGACACATTACAGTATTTCTCCTAGAAGAATAATTTATAAGCAGACAAATTTCACCTGCTCCTTTCTTACCTAAAATAATGAAAATATACAATAAGATACATAGAGCTGGAACCCAAGGCATTCTTTTCTGCATTGACCCAAATAATGGGGGGAAACAGAAGATCTGACGACCAGTCTGCACTTATCTGTTGTATCTTACTCCTTCAGAAGTGACTTGTAAAAGCCTGCCGTACACAGCGGCAGAGGAAGTTGAAGACAGCAGCAGCACCTCGGAGGATGACGACAGTGAGAGCGAATGAGAAGGTGAATGACGTGCTCAAGAGCGGCTGGAAGATGCTGAACAAAAGTCGATATTGCCACATGACTGCAAGTGAAGAAGACAATCAGTCATAGCCAAATCTTTCTTTTTTTCTTTTTTTGAGACGGAGTCTCACTCTGTCGCCCAGGCTGGAGTGCAGTGGCGCAAACTCGGCTCACTGCAACCTCCGCCTCCCAGGTTCAATCAGTTCTCCTGTCTCAGCCTCCTGAATAGCTGTGACTACACGCGCCCACTGCCACACGCAGCTAATTTTTGTATTTTTAGTAGAGATGGGGTTTCACCATATTGGTCAGGCTGGTCTCGAACTCCTGACCTCAGGTGATCCACCTGCCTGGGCCTCCCAAAGTGCTGGGATTACAGGTGTGAGCCACCACGCCTGGCCAGCCAAATCTTTCTTTACCTCAAGGATAAATGATTACTGTCACCCTGTGATGCTGGACTTGGTAATGGTGAGAAATTCTTTGTTGACTTAAAAATAGGCTGATGACAAGACCATCAAAGGAGGATGGACACACAGAAACGGCAGGTGGGGACTGACCCCTTCGGCTTGTCTGTCCTGCCCGGCTCCTCTCGCCTCTCACCCTGGCAGAATAGATGCGCATCTGGGTGATGAAATGTGCTGTCTAGAGTCAGTCCATCCATTTTTTGTTCACCTAGACCTCCGTTTGATACGTTGCTACAAACCTGATCTTACACATATAAATTGAGGTTTCCAATGTACACAGTTACACTCAGCCACCGTTGAACCAGCCCTTCCATCCATGAGCTAGTGGGATTTAACATACCCATCTACGTGCACCGATAGCGTTAATGTCCTTGGATGGAGTAAGTTGACTTCTGATGAAGAGATAGTCAAAGGATAGAAATCAGATTGCTCAGTAAGACCCAGGGCTTTCCGGGGTGAAGCTGCTGGTTCTAAACAATCCCTTGGACCTGCAGAGTCCTGAGCAAATGTCACCAAGGTTGCTGTTTAGTGGAAACTTACAAGGGCCTGTACGGTGCCTGGAGGTGACCTTTGAACACCTACATGTCATCAGCCCTGCAGACATTTGCAACCCCATCCTCATGTGGCTGCAGCACCTGGGGTCACAGGTTTGGAGGAGGAGTGTATGTAGTTATGGCCACGCCCAGAGGCTGGTTTGTCATGCTTTGGGTTTCTTTGTTCACTAGAAAGCTGATCTATAGAGAAATTGAGAGTCCTGTGCACTCAGTATCCATTTGTCAGCTTTGCCTTGGAGTGGAAAAGAATTTGGATAGAACATGGGTGTTGTGTGATGGCCCCAGAGCTTTATTTTTTGCATCAGAAAGTGCCAGGCTTACGTATGTCCCAGGCAGAGGCCAGCGCCTCAACTAGAGGCGAACTTGGTCATCCAGGCTATCCCGTGAGCAGGTCTGGATCACACTCTGGCTCAGTTTCCTCATCTGTAAAATGAGACATCCCCTCACTGTGTGGCCTGGCCTTGTCTCAGAGAGCACCCACCGAGTGCTGCTGGGTTGGGCCTTGCCCCCCCCCCCCCGGGAGGACGTGCTGTGCAGCCAAGACAGCTGCCGGGAGTGTGCCCAGGCCACTGCTGTGACCCTTGCAGGTGACCGGCAGGTATCAAATGGGCCCATGAAGTAAGATGATTTTCCTTTTTCGTAAATTGGGCAGGCTCTGGGGAAGTAGAAAGTTCTGGTGTCTTTGCTGGTAAAGGTTTTGACTGTGGAGCGCTTCTGACGCCCATATCAGTATCCGCTTCTCTGCATGTAGCTGCTGCCCCTCTCGGTGGAGGTCTGTGGGCTGCCATCCTGTGGCTGCGTGTGCACACCGGCTGCGCTGAGTCTCTTCTGTACAGCATAGCAAATGATAATAGCTGGTAATGGAGCTGCACGAGCATGTGTTTCCTGTGCAGGGAGGAAAATCCGTTCTTTCTTCATTCAAATGTTCTAATGTCTGAATCTCTAAATAACATTTTGTGGGACATAGGATGCTGACTGTATGAACAATTAGTAAATAATTGGTTTTCTGCACTGCTGTGAATATGTCTGATTTCAAGTTTTGGGCAAATATCTAAAATGCAAAGGGAAAGTGCCTTGGTCTCTAGCTTCTAAAATCGCGGATACTTAGTTGTGGTATGGATATCTTTTGCAGTATATCAGCAATAAAATGTCAGTGTTTTCACAGAAATGTTGCTTTTTACATTTTTTATATTTTCCCTGAATGCCAAAATAAAACAAACAAAACTTTATTCACCACACTTTCTGGTTGGACTAAAATGCCCGTGAAGGCTGCCGGGGAGCGACGCAGGAGACCCTTGTGATGAGCACGCCTGCTGTGGAGGGTTCTGGATAGAAGCTCAGCTCTCGACATTCATCCTGGCAGGTACGTGCCATGCACATCACAGGCTCAGTATAGGATGCCGGTACTTTTGGGTTGGGGGAGAGTGGGTGATAAACATTTGTACTTCAATATCTTTATGTATTTATTACTTTTTGAGTTGGGGTCTCACTCTGTCATGCAGGCTGGCGTGTAGTGGCATGATAATGGCACACTAAACCCTAGACTTCCCAGGCTCAGGTGATCCTTTCACCTCAACCTCTTGAGTAGCTGCGACTACAGGTGTGCACCACCATGCCTGGCTAATTTCTTTGTGGTTTTCTGTAGAGACGTGATTTTGCCATGTTGCCCAGGCTGGTCTTGAACTCCTGGACTCAAGCAATCCATCTGCCTTGGCCTCTCAAAGTGCTGAGATTACAGGCGTGAGACACTGCACCTGGCCAGTAATTTACTATTTTAAAAATCTGTATCAAAGCAAAAATGTCATCCATTTTATTGACATTGAGTTTAAAGAACACCCTTCCTTTAAGTGTGATGTGCCCTTTGGTTAAATAGTTGCCACTGTAATGGCGGCTTTTATGTGGCCCTTCCCTAAGCTTCTGCCTTCTGTTAGGTGACATCTCACCTGACAACAACTTTAGCAAACACTTGCCACTGCTCCCCTCTGGAACCCCACCCAAAGAACTAAGAATATCTATAAGTAACAATATTATACACATCTGAGTACATTTTATTCATAAGAAAAAAAATCAAGAAGAAATAACCACAAATATTGCTTAAGAAAATAAATTCAGCTTTGACTTAGCTACAAGAGATGGAGCTTGTTACTCAGGTTCTTCCTCCGGTGGGACCACTTCCATTAGCATCTGAAGGTGCATGGTAATCGGCTCTGAAATAACAGTCCAAAATGAGTGCAATTAGAAGACCGAAATTCAAAAGCTTCACTGGGGTTGTGGATGAGGGTGACATTGTTCTCAGTCTTTGGTGACGTGTCACCTAGACCCTGCGCTTAGGGGATGGCCGGTGTTTAGAGCTAACCGGAACCATCCTTCGTTGCCACACTGGTGCTCTGGAGACAAGTTACTTCCTCTTAAAGAATTAGGAATTTTATTGCCACCAAGCAACTTACACTCTAGGAAAAATTTAAATGACTCGATTATGTGTATACATTTACTACCACAGACCAAGAGTTGGCTATTTAGTCCAAAGTCACTAAGACTGCATTTTGTTTAATATACAGATTGCTTGGTTAAATATTCTAGAGCTGAGAAATAAGACCTATTTTGTACCATTAGGCTACAAGTTATCCTGGGTAGATTCTGTCAGTATAATCAAATCCAAGTTCAGCGGCATGGGGGAAATGGCTGTTTTCTTTATAAGAATAGATTTTCTTTCTGTAGAAGTGTGCCTGCAACATCTCTCCTTCTCAGCTGAGGGTTTGGATCACAGTAAGGAGGTAGGGGGTAGGCCTAGTGCAGTGGCTCACCCCTGTAATCCCAGCACTTTCTGAGGCTGAAGCAGGAAGATCGTCTGTGCTCAGGAGTTCGAGACCAGCCTGGGCAACATAGCAAGACCTATCTCATACATACATACATACATAAATGTATTTTTAAAAAGAGGTGGGATTTGTAGGGAGCTATTTCAGGAAAGGAAAATTCCTGGTGGAATAACATAACCATATCTTGCTTTTGTTTCCACTTTGTTAATCAACATGAAATCAATTCTTTCCCTTGGTTACAGCACCACTGTCAGGTAAGCAATGATCCCGGGGTTCACAGAGGAGGTCATGGAGGTGGGGAGAGGATCTGGCACGTGCCCAGCCTGAAGAAAGGCACTAGAACGTCCCTGTGAGCGGGGTCCAGAGGCCCTGGCAGCTTTCCCGACGTGGGTATTCTCCCAAAATTGCAGGAATAGAAATAAAAACCTCCTAGGAGTGTCTGGAGGAGTGACTCATTACACTTTCCAGTTCAGACAAGCTGAACAGGAGAAAGACGCAGGCTTTTCTGTTTTTGTTTTTGAGATGCGGTCTCACACTGTTGCCCAGGCTGGAGTGCAGTGGCTCAATCTCAGCTCACTGCAACGTCTGCCTCCTGGGATCTCCGCTCACTGCAACCTCCGCCTCCTGTGTTCAAGAGATTCTCCTGCCTCAGCCTCCTGACTAGCTGGGATCATAGGTGCCCACCACCACGCCCAGCTGATTTTTCGTATTTTTATTAGAGACAGGGTTTCACCACGTTGGCCAGGCTTTTAATCACACGGACTTAATAAATCTTCAGTGGCTGTTTCCAGCTGCCACGGCCAGAATTAAATTGTGCACAGCCCAGTTCCTGTCCTCGAGGAGCTCCTGGGAGAGGAAGAGGGAGGCCAGGAAACGGATCACCTCACAGCCCCGTGACGATGCCCAGGAAGTCTTAAAGGCTTTTATAAATGGGGTTTTCTGCAGTTGAATCTGTACTGTATAGGATAAAAACTGTGAATACAGTAGACTTTTTAAAGGTGTAATTCAGTCTCTCTTGATGTACTTTGACACAAGTGCTTTCTTTTCAGAAGCAAAAGTGGCTACTGTGGCCACACTTTTAAACAATTGTCCTAAAGCTGATGAGGGGCAGGGCTGCTAAAGAGTGAGCCCCGTGCCTTTGGCATTAGAAGGCTTGGACCCCGGCCCAGTTCCCCAGGGCAAGTCCGTGACTTTTTGGGTGTCTTTGTGATGCTGCCAGGCCTCTTAGATGACGTCTGCATATCAGGCAAAGGAGAATGGTGTTTCAGAATGAGGCACATGATAGTGGGAATATGCCTAACGCTACTGAACCTTGCACTAAAAAGTGGCTAAGATAGCAACATTTATGTTGTGTGTCTTTTGCAATTAAAAAGAAAATGGGGACAGGTGTGGTGGCTCATGTCTGTAATCCCTGCACTTTGGGAGGCTCAGGCAGGTGCATCAACCTGAGGTCAGGAGTTCAAGACCAGCTTGGCCAACATGATGAAACCCCAACTCTACTAAAAATACAAAAGAAAAAAAAAGCTGAGTGTGGTGGCAGGCGCCTATAATCACAGCTACTTAGGAGGCTGAGGCAGGAGAATCACCTGAACCCGGGAGGCAGAGGTTGCAGTGAGCCGAGACTGCACCACTGCACTCCAGCCTGGGCAACAAGAGCAAACTTCCATCTCAAAACAAAAAAACCAAGATGGGTGGGGCGAAGTGGTTCACAGAAGAATCCCAGCACTTTGGGAGGCCGAGGCAGGCAAGTCACTTGAGGTCAGGGGTTCGAGACCACCCTAGCCAACATGGTGAAACCCCATCTCTACTAATAATACAAAAATCAGCCCAGCATGGGGACAGGCACCTGTAATCCCAGCTACATGGGAGGCTGAGGCAGGAGAATCCCTTGAACTGGGACGCAGAGGTTGCAGTGAGCTGAAACTCTGCTACTGCATTCCAGCCTGGGCAACAGAGTGAGACTATGACTCAAAAAAAAAAAAATGTGCAGTGGCTCAGGCTGGTAGTCCCAGCACTTTGGAAAGCCAAAGTGGGAGGATCGTTTGAGACCAGGAGTTTGAGACCAGTCTGGGCAACCTAGCGAGACTCCATCTCTCAAAAAAAAAAAAAAAAAAAAAATGCCGGGTGTGGTAGTGCATGCCTGTGGTCCCAGCTACTTGGGAGGCCCAGGTGAGAGGATGGCTTGAGCTTGGGAGTTCAAGGCTGCAGTGAGCTATGACCATGCCACTGGCACTTGAGCCTGGGTGACAGGGCAAGACTGTCTCCAAAAAGAAAAACCAGAAAATGGTGCTTTCCTTCCCTACTTATTACAGGTGAGACACTGTGACAGAGGTCTTGGAGTCAGGACAGGTGAGGACGCCATGCCTGCGTGCACGTCACAGAAGCCAAATGGCCCTTCTGGTGGTACTTACTTGAGATTTTCTGAGCCCATCCAAACTTGTAGTAGACAAACAGGTAGTAAAATATAAGGCCGCTCAATATAAACAGCACACAGTAGAGGTACTCCCATGCGGGCTTGCTGATTATCGGAGCCAGAACCAAAAACACGGAGATGAGCGTCACCAAGACAGGGATGACTATGGGCACCTGGAGGCAAAAACAGGTCAGGCTGTGGCCATGGGCACTCATTGTCTTTTGAAAATTTTGGCTTAAAAAACTGATATAAACTCCATGCACCCCTCCTACAGTTTCAATAATTTTAATGTGATTTTGCCAAGCTTATTTCATCTACTCCACCTTTTAAAATTTTTCTTTAAAAGAAATTTTGGAGCCAGGTATAGTGGCTCACACCTGTAATCTCAGTACTTTGAGACGCCAAGGCAGGCAGATCACTTGAGGTCAGGACTTCGAGACCAGCCTGGCCAACATGGTGAAGCTATCTCTACCAAAAACACAAAAATTAGCCAGGCGTGGTGGTGCTCACCTGTAATCCCAGCCACTCGGGAGGCTGAGGCAGGAGAATCGCTTGAACCTGGGAGGCGGAGGTTGCAGTGAGCTGAAATCACCACTGCACTCCAGCCTTGGCGACAGCGTGAGACTCTGTCTTTAAAAAAGTTTTAAATCACTTTTTTTTAGTTTATTTTTGTCTACCACCCTTCTTTTCCCTAAAATATAAGGAAAATATCAGACATGTTGTGATTCTACCTGTGCAATATCCAGTATGCATCTCTACCTGACGAGGACTTTCTATTTGTAACATGCTGACCACCCCCCTCCTTTTTTATCCTGTCCTCAGTTTGTGGAGAGACTGGATGATTCCCGTACGCAGTGTTCAGTGGGAGCTTTCCCTGGTCGCCTCGTCCTGGTGCCATTTAACTTGCTCCTCCATCTCCCGTATTTCCTACAAACTGTTAGATTTAGGGGTAAAAATGCTTCACCATCGGAGCAGTGCCCTTCCTTCCGTGACACACCACGAGGCATGTGATGTTTAATTGTCCCACCTTTGAACTGCTGCACCTGGCAGCAGGCTCAGGGGAGGAGGAGCCGTTTAACCCCACCGTTACACATTTCTCCATCAATTTTTCATGGTTTTACAGTGAAACTAAAGATCAACTGTTGAGGCATGGTGGCTCACACCTGTAATCCCAGCACTTTGGGAGGCCAGGTGGGTGGATCACCTGAGGTCAGGAGTTCCAGACCAGCCTGGCCAACATGGTGAAACCCCATTTCTATTAAAAATCCAAAAACTTAGCTGGGTGTGGTGGCACATGCCTGTAATCCCAGCTACTCGGGAGGCTGAGGCAGGAGAATCGCTTGACCCTGGAAGGCAGAGGGTGCAGTGAGCCGAGATTGCGCCACTGCACTCCGGCCTGGGCCACAAGAGCAAAACTCCATTTCAAAAAAGATAAACTGCTTAATGGTTTTAGCATCCACTGATGATCATTGCCTTACTTCATTATTTCATCAGGGGTTGCAAAATGGTGATTTTTCTAATTTGTCATTCCTTTCTTAATTATCTGAAATGCTATATGAAGCACTTCAACTTTCTGGTTATTCTGAATTGCAGTTTGTATGGGAAAGGCAGGATAAATTCTCTATTCTCTGTGTTTTCAGAATGACAAGTTGAGCCCCTGAGACCTCCAAAGGCAACTCAAACCCATGGTTTTTTCTGTACGTGGTGAGTTTCAGTCCATGGTAGTTAACTGTTCACGTAGTTCAGAAGGTCCTGTGCCAGGCAGCAGGAGCCCTTCACACTGTCCTGGGCCCTGCGGGTGGAACACCAGTGCTCTTCAAAAGCCTCTTTGTCTTCTAGGTGACAGGAAGTGCCAGACCTGGGTTTTCATCCACGTTTGCAGAGAGCTTTGTTTCCTTTCACCAGGAAATGGCATTCAAAGACCACAACCTGGAGGCCGGGCGTGGTGGCTCATGCCTGTAATCCCAGCACTTTGGGAGGCCGATGAGCGAGAATCACTTGAGCCCAGGAGTTTCTGACCAGCCTGGGCAACATGGTGAGATCCCATCTTCACACACACACAAAAATGCAAAAATTAGCTGGATATGGTGGCGTGCACCTGTAGTCCTAGCTACTCCGGTGCCTGAGGCAGAGGGATTACTTGAGTCCAAAGGGTCGAGGCTTTCAGTGAGCCGAGAACGAGCCACTGTACGTCAGCCTGGGAAACAGAGCGAAACCCTGTCTCTGAAACAAACAAAACCTGTAGTATCAATTCTGATAATTCTTTTCACTGTGTGGTTATATTACCTACTTGTTATAAAGTAAGGTTTACCTCCATTTGTTTTCCATTTTGGAGATTCACCTTTTCCTTTTTAATTTTGTTTTCTAATATAATTTTTAACTTGATTTAGCTTTATTCTCCCATTATTTCTTTTTGAATCAATACATATGTGAAGAAACACACACACATTCATCTTCCCCTACTCTTACATAAAAGATAGCAAATAACAATTTTGCACCCTTTTTCCTTGAATATATTCCAGCTAGTATGGCACAGTAATATATGAAGTTGTTAATCATCCCTTTTTTACTGCTGTGTATCACTGTTTTAGACGTGCCACACTTTATTCAACCAGTCCTGTATTAGTTGACATTTGGGTTGTGTTGGACGTCTTGCTGTTAACAATTAATGCTGCCGTCAATGACCCTGTGTATTTTCTTATTTCTGACAGTTTCATTTCAGGATAGACTTCCTCAAAACAGGATGGCTCATGCCTGCTAGATGTTGCCAAATCTCCCTCTATGGTGGCTATGCCATTCGTCTTCCACTAACAGCGTGTGAGCGACCACCCTTTCATGGCCTCACTGTGGTTAGACTTTTGTATTTCTGCCCATCTGATAGCCAGAAGCAAAGTTCAGTTTGCTGGATTTGCTTTGTTTTCGTCTGTAAGTGTCATTGCATTTTTCCTTCCCCCTGCCCTACTCCCACCCTGAGATGGAGTCTCGCTCTGTCACCCAGCCTGGAGTGCAGTGGCGCGATCTCAGCTCACTGCAACCTCCGCCTCCTGGGCTCAAACAATTCTCCTGCCTCAGCCTCCCGAGTAGCTAGGATAATAGGCGTGTGCCACCATGCCCAGCTCATTTTTGTATTTTTAGTAGAGACAGGATTTCACCATGTTGGCCAGGCTGGTCTCAAACTCCTGACCTCAAGTAATCTGCCTGCCTTAAGTTTTTTTTTTTTTCTGTTTATTAGTTCCTTCTAAGTGCTGAGATTACAGGCGTAAGCCACCATGCCCGGCCGGAATTAATGTACTTTTATGTCCTATTTCTATTAATATTTCTTCTTGGACCCAAAAGTTTAACTTTTTTCTGTCTGATATTTTGTTTCCTTCCTTTGGCCCTCTGTTTTCGAGCATGTTTCATTGCTCTAAAGTTCTTTCTTTTCTTTCTTTGAGACAGGGTCCCTCTCTTGCCCAGGCTGGAGTGCAATGGCACGATCTCGGCTCACTGCCTTGACCTCCTGGGCTGAAGCGGTTCTTCCACCTGAGCCTCCCACACAGCTGGGACTAGAGGCATGCACCACCACGCCCAGGTACTTTTTGTAGAGATGGGGTCTTGCTGTTGCCCGGGCTGGTCTTGAACTCCTCGGGCTGATCTTCCTCCCTTGGCCTCTCAAAGTGCTGAGACTACAGGTGTGAGCACACTCAGCTTGTGTTCCTTCTTTTCCTTCTTGCACACTCTTTATTTCTGAAATGATTTTTTTCCCTAACATGATGTTCTGAAGTGCCAGTGGGACATGTCCTCTCTGTGCAGCCCCTTCCCAGTCGAGAGATTTGTACCCGCAGGCTCCAGCTCCTTGACCCTGACGTTCTTGCTAAGTGCCGTGTCCTTTCTCTCTCCAGCAGTTGTTTCTCTTGCTGTTGTCTTCGGTGGCCCCCCTGTCCTTCTGGAAAGGAGTTTTTGTGGGGAGTTTCTGGGGTCCTCAAGGGCTTAGGCCACTGCAGCCCTGCTCCACCACCTCCCCTGGGGTCCTCCAATCTTTCCACTGAGAACCTCGCTCCAAGCGTGCCCTCCCTCCTAGGGACACGTGGGGCTGGAGCTAGTGGGGTCCACTTAGAGTCTGGAGTTGGTGGTGAGATCTCATTTCCTCAATTTGCATTGAAGATGTTGGCTGAAGGGTTTCTCCTTTGCTATCCCGCAGGCCCTGTCTGTTTCCAGGAGGGATTTTGTGCAGATTACAAGTCTATGCTACCGCGATGATTTTGCCTGTGATGACGTGACCGCGTTGGGTCTGCCCGGCTCCAGGCAGGCTGCGCCATGACTCAGCTGATGCCAGAGACTTGTCTAGAGTCAAGACACAGGCCAGAAAGGACCACTGGACAGATCTCTGAAAACAAAGTCCTAAAGCTAAAGATGGTAACCTTATTCTTGTCCTAGTTACTGAAGCCCTTAGCTTACCTAACTTTTTCTTATGTCTGTCATCATAAGATGTAAATAGCACAGTTGAGAGAGAAGTGGACCTCTTCGGTTGCAGAGATAGGCCACAGGTATTCTTGATCATTTAAGAAAACGAAAAATAAGGTGGCTAATTGGATCATAAACTATGCTATGAAGAGTGAACTCCATTCTAAAATATTTTAAGAGTCAAGTCAGAGTGGAAATAGAAGGCATGCCCCTAGCATTTGAAAGAGTTACCTCTATCTCATTTATTACAAAAAACCCAAAGCCACTTGTGACTTCTGGGAATGCAAGCTTACCTTGACAGGCCTTTCCAGGTCTTTCTTTGTAAATCTCATCACAATGAGTCCTAGAATCGTCAGGCCATAAAAGAGCCAGGAAGCAAAGCTGAAATAATTGACTAACGAATTTATGTCACCAGGGATGACATAAATCATTGCTATGATACCCTGATAGAAAGAAGAACGAAATCGTAGGTCATCAGTACACAAAACACCGTTCTCATGTCACAGAAGACCAAAGCAGCAGTTTTTCTTGTGATTTTAGCATGAGAGGAACTTCCTAGGCATCCCTTGACAGTTGGGGTCAAACTGCCTTTGGCTATGATAGCTCTTCTCTATGAAGCATACAGAAAATACCTGCGAAATATCTGAATCTTTGAAGTTGTCATTTTAATCAACAGAAAAATAAAATAGTAGGTTGGTGCAAAAGTAACTACAGTTTTTTCAGGGGATTTTGTTTGTTTTTGAGATGGAATCTTACTCTGTCACCCAGGCTAGAGTACAGTGGTGCAGTCTTGGCTCACTGCAATCTCTGCCTCTCAGGTTCAAGCGATTCTCCTGCCTCAGTCTCCTGAGTAGCTGGGATTACAGGCATGCACCATCACGCCCGGCTAATTTTTGTATTTTTAGTAGAGATGGGGTTTTGCCATGTTGACCAGTCTGGTCTCAAACTCCTGACCTCAGGTGATCCACCTAACTCGGCCTCCCAAAAAGTGCTGGGATTACAGGCGTGAGCCACCGCACCTGGCCCGTAATTGCATTTTTTAATGGCAAAAACCACAATTAATTACTTTTGCAGTAACCTACTATGTATGAATATTATATCAGCTTCATACTTGCGATTTGTCCTCACAGAGCGTTCTCAGCGTGGGCCAGGGCCCTGGACTGGAAGCTCAGGTCTACTTGTGGTGTGCGTTAGTTGCGTGACCCTGGACTGGCATTTCCCGGCTGTGTTTTCCTGTCTTCAGAGTGATAGAGTGCAGTGGTTCTTCTCTGGGGGAGGGGTGTAGACCACCCCTGAGGCTGGGAATGTGGACGGTTGCTCGGTGCCCAGACAATTGCACCAAACAAAGACCATGCACCATGGAGCAGCTCCCATCAGAGGATGTCAAAGGGGTGGCCAGGCGCGGTGGCTCACACCTGTAATCCCAGCGCTTTAGAAGGCCGAGGCGGGTGGATCACTTGAGGTCAGGAGTTCGAGACCAGCCTGGCCAACATGATAAAATCCCGTCTCTACTAAAAATACAAAAACCAACCAAGCATGGTGGCGTGTTCCTTTAATCCGAGCTGTTCAGGAGGCCAAGGCAGGAGAATCGCTTGAGCCCGGGAGGCAGAGGTTGCAGTGGGCCAAGATCATGTCATTGCATGCCGGCCTGGGTGACAGAGCAAGACTGTCTCAAAAAAAAAAAAAACAAGATGTCAAAGAGCATTTATTGCACAAGGATCCAGTGACTTCTCAATCATTAGACCATAGTGAGAGGCGGCTGTCAGTAACCTCCTGGTAAAATGTCTTATCCTCCTTCCCTGTAAGCTAGTGGGCTTTTATATAGAGTTTGTTACCAGGGACGCAGGACAGACAAATGCACACAGAGGCATTGAGGGCACAAACATGCCTTCCGTGGATAAATTCAGACAAAGGAGCAGTTATCAGGTACATTTTTTGACTTGTCTTGGGATTCTTTCTATATCTGTTTGATGGCAAGGAATAAGCCCATCTGGGTCATTTGGAGGCCACCGGGCTTAGCAGGGCAAGGCTACTCCACCCCGTGGATGGAGGGCCCCCTCCTTGAAGATGGGCTGTTAGCGGGATTCGTACTCACGTAAAAGATGATGGCAGGGGCTGGAGTGAGGCGCTTGACGCTGATGTAAGAAAGCACTTTGAGCATGTGGCCCTCCCGGCCCGCCACGTAAATGAGTCTGGAAAATAATGACATGGGAGTCTGCTGACCAGAGTGCAGGCCATCCGTCCAGTGCCACCGAGGACGTGTGCTCCGGAGTCCACTAAGGAGCCCTCGGGAGGCTCAGGAAGGTTGCTGAGCGGGGACCTGGCCTTCAGATGGGGGTCTGTCCACGGGAGAGGACTGGGTTTTGGCAGAGTGAGAGAGGAGGTTAAATGCACTGAAAGAACAGGTGCAGTGGCTCACAGTTGTAATCGCAGCACCTTGGGAGGCCAAGGCGGGAGGATCACTTGAGCCCAGGAGTTGGAGACCAGCCTAGGCAACACAGTGAGATCCCATCTCTACAATAACTAAATTTTTTTTAATTTACCATTTCTTTGTGTTGGGAATATTCAATATCCTCCTCTAGCTATCTGAAGCTATATATTAATATTAATGTGATCTATAGCCACCCTGCAGCGTGTAAAACACTAGAATTTATACCTCCTGTCTAGCAGTAATTTTGTATCCTTTAGCAAGTCTCTCCCTGCCTCTCCTTCCCCCCAGCCTTTTAAGCCTCTGGTATCCTCTGGGTAACCAGAATTTCTTGGAAAAAGTTACCATAATGAAAAATGTGAGCCAGGCATGGTGGCTCATGCCTGTAATCCCAGCACGTTGGGAGGCCAAGGCAGGTGGATCACTTGAGGTCAGAAGTTCGAGACCAGCCTGGCCAACAGGGTGAAACCCTGTCTCTACTAAAAATACAAAAAATTAGCTGGGCATGGTGGTGCACACTTGTAGTCCCAGCCACTTGGGAGGCTGAGGCAGGAAAATCGCTGGAACCTGGGAGGCGGAGGTTGCATTGAGCTGACACATCATTGCACTCCAGACTCCAGCCTGGGTGACAGAATGAGACTCTGTCTCAAAAAAACAAAAAACAAACAAACAAAAAAAACAATGGAGAATTTCTACTGATAAAAGGAACCATCCACCAAGAAGATATAGAAAACAAGAGCCATGGCCGGGCGTGGTGGCTCACACCTGTAATCCCAGCACTTTGGGAGGCCAAGGCGGATGGATCACTTGAGGTCAGGAGTTCAAGACCAGCCTGACCAACACGGAGAAACCCCATGTCTACTAAAAATAAAAAAATTAGCCAAGCATGGTGGCGGGTGCCTATAATTCCTGCTACTCCAGAGGCTAAGGGAGGAAAATTGCTTGAACCTGGGAGGCAGAGGTTGCAGTGAGTCAAGATTGCACCGCTGCACTCCAGCCTAGGCAGCAGAGAAAGACTCCATCTCAGAACAACAACAACAAAAACAGGAGTCCTTGAAACATAGAAAACAAAACTTGGCAGATCATCCAATCTGAGTGCAAGATTTCAACATTACCATCTTGATGATCATATAAAAATTTACATGTAATTACACAATACACATTATCTTCAAAAGCATGGGAAACATAAAAATTTCAGTAAGCTACAACAGGCATTTTCAAACTTCTAAAGAATTGATGCCAGGCACAGTGGCTCATGCCTGTAATCCCAGGACTTCAGGAGGCCAAGGCGGGTGGATCACTTGAGGTCAGGAGTTCGAGACCAGCCTAGCCAACATGGCGACACCCTGTCTCTACTAAAAATACAAAAATTAGGTGTGGTGGTGGGCACCTGTAATCCCAGCTACTTGGGAGGCTGAGGCAGGAGAATCACTTTAACCTGGAGGTGGAAGTTGCAGTGAGCCAAGATTGCACCACTGTACTCTAGCCTAATTGATAGAGCAAGACTCTGTCTCAAAAAGATAAATAAAATATAAAAATTAGCTGTGCACGGTGGCGTACACCTGTAATCCCAGCTACTCAGGCGGCTGAGGCAGAAGATCGCTACCTGGGAGGCGGAAGTTGCAGTGAGCCAAGATTGCACCACTGCACTCCAGCCTGGGCAACAGAGCAAGACTCTGCCTCAAAAAAAAAAAAAAAGTCCTTGTGAGAGGTCTGTGACTCATGGAAATTGATGGCCTACTTTCTACTAAGGTGATGATTGTCTTTATGGTATATCCTGTTTGCTTCCTGTTCTCAAGAACAATCTGTGGCTCTTCTGAAATG
>CAUYLG010063389.1:0-61531 GCA_963573385.1 Cacajao melanocephalus
TGGCAGCTCACCTGTGGAAGCATGGCGAGGCCTTGGAGGCCCTGGAGAATGGGATCAAGAGCTCCCGGCGGCTGGAGAGCTTCTGCAGAGACTTCGAGCTGCAGAAAGTGTGCTACCTACCGCTCAATACCTTCCTCCTGCGGCCGCTGCACCGGCTCATGCACTACAAGCAGGTCCTGGAGCGGCTGTGCAAACATTACCCGCCCAGCCACCACGACTTCAGGGACTGCCGAGGTGAGTGCCTGCAGCACACACCACCTGGTGCCTGTACCACGGTTCAGGCCGGTGCTCCCAGACTGAGCCCGGCCAGGGAGGGGCTCCTGGGGAGACAGGTCAGCTGATGCCCGGCCCGCGGTTTTCATCAGGGCAGGCACTGATTTTTATTCACAATCTGGTGTTTGGTCACAACTTGATCGTTTCGTAAAGAAGGTACTAATGATCGCTGCAACTCCCTTCTTCCTTCCCCGCTTCATGCATTTTCCTCTTTGGTCCTGGATGGTTTTGTGCAAAGATCCCTAGAGAAGCTCCACTTACAGTTAGCCCCCACCCAGGAAGCTTGCTTCTACCCACGTGGTTGAAACCCATCACTCTACATTGGCCACAGAACATAGCTTGTAACAAATCCTGGCGCTCAGTGCTGCTGGCGTTTGTAATGTGGCTGTCACCATAATAAGCACCTCTCCTTTATTAACTCTTCACAAGCCTCAGGCACAGCTGAGCTCGACTTATATATGGGGCCTACTGACACCAGAGAGGTTAAGGAACCTGCCCAGAGTCACACAGCTGGGAGAGAAATTATTTGGAACCTAAACCTAGCACTCATGGTCACGACCGTCCTGCCCTCCTATCTCATGGACGGTCCTACCTGCTTATACTTGCTCAGCCCCAGGCCAGGTACTGTGTACCTGATACTGTATCAACGTTCATACTGTTACTCCTTTTTTTTTTTTTTTGGAGACAGTCTCACTCTGTCACCAGGCTGAAGTGCAGTGGTGCAATCTTGGCTCACTGCAACCTCTGCCTCCTGGGTTCAAGGGATTCTCCTGTCTCAGCCTCCCAAGTAGCTGGGACTACCAGGTCTTGCCACCACGCCCAGCTAATTTTTGTATTTTTAGTAGAGACGGGGTTTCACCATGTTGGCCAGGATGGTCTCAATCTCTTGACCTCGTGATCACCTGCCTCGGCCTCCCAAAGTGCTGGGATTACAGGCATGAGCCACTGTGCCTGGCCCACTCTGTTACTCCTTTAACAGCCCCTTTAGATCAATGGCATTATCCCATTTTACAGATAGGGAAACTGAGGGTCAGAGAGGGGAAGGGACTTGCAGGGTCACTGAGTCAGAGGTCAGAGCCGCATTCCCCCGGCCGCACGCTTTTCCCCTGGGGTCGTGTGTGCTCTTCTGAAGGAGGTCATGCTGTCTCGTATCACGTGTGATCTGTGGGTGTCTGCACTGCCTGGCCTCGCCTGTAAGCACGCGGAGTGGGCCTTGTGTAGGTGGCTCTCGCACAGGTGACCCGGATCCGCACACCCAGGAGGCCAAGACCCTCATCTCTTGCCTGAAATGTCAGAAACACCTCCCAACTCTGGCCAAATGCATCGTCTTTTTAAAACTCCACCTCCTTCTTTGACCTTTGCTTAAAACCCGGGTGACAGCTGACTGCCTGAGGCTGACATCGAAAGTCTTTGTAACCTGGCCTGGCCAGCTCACACCCCAGCTGCGCAGCGAGCACCTCTGCTGGGCGCGTGAGGGAGAAGGAGCAGTGTGGCCCCTGCCCACACAGGACCTGCTGGAGGGCCCGCAGGTGGGTGTCTGGGCAGTGGCAACCCCGCACTAGGGCCGTGAGAGAGAAGCAGAAAGTGCAGTTGGAGCCGGGGCGTCGGACTAAGCCCTGGGGCGTTGGGGTATCTTGAAGGAAAATGGCGTCTAAGTTCAGAGCTAAGGTGTAATAGGAGTTGTCCTGGGTGAAGGGAGGGTGTAGGAATAGAGTTAGAGTGCATGCCCAGGTGCACGGGACAGAGACCGGAACATTTCCAAAGGCGTGCAGGGCACAGGGAGAGCCACAAAAGGAGGCCGCGACAGAAAGCAGGGGCCACATGCCACTGTGCCCCATGGACCCTGCAGAGCCATAAGCTGACAGCAGAGGCTGAACAGGAAGTATGTGAAGGAGGGAAACAGTGACACCAGGCTTGTTCTAGAAAAATCGTTGTTAATATCTAGAATATATGGAGGACTCCTACAAATTAGTTGTTTAAAAAGGCAACCCGATATGTCAAAGACTTAACAAAGTAATTAAGACAGTGACAGGTCCCAGAAGGGGAACACGAATGCCGCGTTGACATGGTTTGCTGTCACCCATCTGTATTTAAAACAAACCATGCTGGCCAGGGGCGGTGGCTCACATCTGTAATCCCAGCACTTCGGGAGGCTGGGAGTTCAAGAGCAGCCTGGGCAACAGAGGGAGACCCTGTCTCTACTAAAACATTTAAAAATTACAAGCATGCACCTATAGTGCCAGCTGCTCAGGGGGCTGAGGTGGGAGGATCGCTTGAGCCCAGGAGTTGGAGGCTGCAGTGAACTATACTTGCACCACCGCACTCCAGCCCAGATGACAGAGCTAGACGCAGTCTCTGAAAAACAAAACAGAAACCACGTTGCCTCCTGCCGCCACATGTTGGTGCATTCCGTTCCTTCTGCCTGGAGTCCTGGCCACCACCGCCTTGGCCTCTCCTGGCCAGCTCTCGCTCATCCTTCAAGCCTCAGCCGATGTTGACCTGACCTGTCCACCTTGTCCTGTCACACTGGCATTGCCTGTGTATTGGCCAAGCCTGCAGGAAAGGACCCAGGGCCCCTGCTGGCTCTGAGGACTCCTCAGATACACCACCCGTGAAGGGGAGAGCAGTGTGTGGGTTTGCAGGCGCTGTCCTTGGTGGACTCAGCCAGTTCTATTCTGTTTTTCTAAACAGTACCCCATGGAGATAGGCTATCCTTGACTTTGATTAAGGAAAAAAGCTTAAAGCATGGGGTGGCAGCACCGTGGGAGCCTAGACTTCTGGAGCTGGAGGGACGCTGAGCACCGCGGGCTGCTGCCAGCACGCCCCTGCCCATGAACACCCGGGGCGAGGGTGCCATCATTCATCGTTTTCCTCTCGGAGCCCTCACTCCCCCGCACTCCTGCCACCTAGCACACTGGGTGCCCCATAAATGTTTATTGGACCAAACTGGGTGGTCATGTCTGAAGATTGAGCAAGCCCTGGGATTTGTCACTAGGACTGAGACCGCATTCTCTGATAAGCCTGGGAGAATTTAACTCACATCCTCAGGGGGAAAAACAGGAAAACTAAATGCTTCCCTTCCAACACCAGAATGCTGGGGTAGGAGGTATTTAGTGTTCTGAAGACTGAAGTTCACTCAACAAGTATTTCTTGCTTTTCTTGACGGAACTACCCAAGTGCCCAGCTGCTGGGGACCTGCGTGCCACCCAAGCTTATATTAATCGGGCACTGGTTCCTTTTAAATATTAGATGCCCACCAATAGAGGGGAGATGTGCCTCTGTTGAAAAATGAAGACCAGGCATGGTGGCTCACACCTGTAATCCTAGCATTTTGGGCAGCCAGGGCAGTTGAATTGCCTGAGGTCAGGAGTTCAAGACCAGCCTGACCAACATGGGGAAACCCTGTCTCTACTAAACATGCAAAATTAGCCAGGCTTGGTGGCATATGCCTGTATTCCCAGATACTTGAGAGGCTGAGGCAGGAGACTCGCTTGAACCCAGGAGGCAGAGATTGCAGTGAGCTGAGATTACAACACTGCACTCCAGCCCGGGCAACAAGAAGCGAAACTCTGCCTCAAAAAAATTTTTTTTAAAAAAGAAAAAGTTAAATTCTACAGCAATTCTTCACAACCATCTTGGCAAACAGTATAATTTCCACACAAAGCAGAACTGGGATGTGGTGGAATGTGAGTTTCCCGGAGTCACAGTGACACTTCACAGTATCAGTCAGACCTGCTCTCAAACAGATGCTGATTTTGCTCCAGATTCTTCTATGGCCTCATTGTGCTCACTGTGCCTTGTTTTTTCCAAGTAACAGGAGGGAAAAGAAACATCTCTACCTTGGGACGAAATTCAAGGTCGTCGTCTTCCCTCATGTCTGTCCCCTCTAAGTCAACAAGTCCATCTAATTGAAGGACAGCTGTATGCCACATAGCCATGCAGGGGTCACATACATTTTCAAGATGCTAAAGCAAAGCAAATAAGTACAGAAAGTAAACTATCCATTCTTATTATAGAGAAATAGCACTGTTTGCGCTCAAAAGACAGCTTTGAATACTCTGCAGGGACTGGGGTGATTACCCTGCAGCGTGGAGCTGACAGCTGCTGGGGGAAGACCCCTGCCTGCCTTTCCCACCACAGATTGTATGTCTTTCCTTCACAGCCGCTTTGGCAGAGATCACGGAGATGGTGGCACAGCTCCATGGTACGATGATCAAGATGGAGAATTTCCAGAAGCTGCACGAACTCAAGAAAGATTTGATTGGCATTGACAATCTCGTGGTTCCAGGCAGGGTAAGCAGTGGTGGCCTCTGTATGCACTGCGGGGGAGGCAGAAAGGAGGCATTGGAGGGACTGACATTTAAACCTTTTGAATACAGACACTTGCAAGGCAAAATGTCCCCCCGCTCCATCCACCTGGGAGACACTGGAAAACCACGACAGTGTCGTTAGTTCAGAATCCGCGTGCTCAGAGGAGATAAAGCAGTCCTCTGACCTCATTTTCCGCTTTTTCTCCTTATCGGCTGATTTGCTTCTTTACCTTTTCCCCTACCATATCCCAGAGAAGATTTGAGATCGCTTGTTCTAGTTTTTTAAAAACGTGGCCGGGCGTGGTGGCTCACCCCTGTAATCCCAGCACTTTGGGAAGCTGAGGCGGGCGGATCACGAGGTCGAGAGATCAAGACCATTCTGGCCAACATGGTGAAACCCCGTCTCTACAAAAAATACAAAAATTAGCCGAGTGTGGTAGTGCACACCTGTAGTCCCAGCTACTCGGGTGGCTGAGGCAGGAGAATCACTTGAACCCGGAGGCAGAGGTTGCAGTGAGCCAAGATCATGCCACTGCACTGCAGCCTGGCGACAGAGCAAGGTCTCAAAAAAAAAATACATAAATGAAAATGGAAAATTTTTTTAAAAAACGAATTGGGTAAATATTAATATAAAGCCAGAAAGTTAGTGCATGAAATTATGCTAGAAATTCCCATGCAAGTATGAAGCATTTTTCAAAAATGTAATCTTCTCTACAAAATTCAATTTCAGTTCAAAATTAAAATGACATTTTTTAGCTGGAAAGCAATTCCAGGAGAGATGCAGGCTCCCTGACAGCGTCGCCTCCCCAGCCCTGCCTGAGACGCGGCTCCCTCCCCCTGAGCAGGGTTCCTGCACACGCTCCTTCCTGGCCAGCGACTGTGGACCATGGGAACACGGCCTGCCTTCTCCACCTCCCTTCCTAGGAAGCAGTCATCGCCCAGGAATCAAAAATATGATTCAGTGGCTGCATCTCAGCACATCTCTCTCTGGGATCTTACCCCTGTCCCCATTTCAAACCCTGTGTCACCCAGGTGGAGAGACTACTCACTGTAGCTGCTTTGATCTGGGGCAGGCCTGCCTGACCCTGCAGACCGGGATCCAGTATCTCAGGGAGTTTTAGTCTTTTCTGACAGGTAGCTGCCCTGGAGACTTTCAATCTATAGCTCAGGACCGGGGAGGGAAGCTCTCTGCATATCCGGACATTTCTGTCAGTAGACCTAATTACAAAACTGACCAGAAGCCACGTGGTGAGAGATGGTCAGAAGAGCTGAGTGCTGGTGGAAATTAGAGCTGGGATTGCGTCCCCTCTGCTGGTGAGAAGATCCTACCAGGCCTCGGCTCTTAATGACCTTACCTACCCATCCACACAGAACCCGCAGAAAAGCCCGGTGGCATTGATTAATTTTCTCTTAGCTTTGAAAGTTATAAAATATTTAGCATATCATGCTACATGGTGAACAGACCATCGATGAATTCCGGCCAAGTGCGGTGGCTCATGCCTGTAATACCAGCACTTTGGGAGGCCGAGGCGGGCGAATCGTGAGGTCAGGAGATCAAGACCAGCCTGGCTAACACGGTGAAACCCTGTCTCTACTAAAAATACAAAAACTTAGCCAGGCATGGTGGTGGAGTGCCTGTATTCCCAGCTACTCAGGAGGCCGAGGCAGGAGAATCACTTGAACCTGGGAGGCGGAGGTTGCAGTGAGGTGAGATCGTGCCACTGCACTCCAACCTGGCGACAGAGTGAGACTCCCTCGAATGAATGAATGAGTGAAATCCTTATTTTGAGGAAATGTTTTCCACTGCAATGGAAAAAGCCTTGGATTGGAGGAGGTGGGCCTGGGTTCAAAGTCTCACTCTACGAGAGCTGGGGAGGCCGGGGCGGGGGGGTCTCACCTCCCAGAACTTCCCCTTCTGTAACATGGAGACCGTAGCCTCTCCCTCATAGATCATTAAGATCAAATGAGATTTACTATGTAAAAATGACATAAAACATATTATCTTCCTTTTCCCCCACCTATGTTTAATTGAGATGAAATGTGCGCTTAGTCTAGTGGCATTAGTTACATGGCACAGCACTTTGCCCCGTCACACACTGGCTGGCCAGGTGATCTTGGGCTACTTTCTTAATCATTTGCTCCTTAGTCTCCTTATCTGAAAAATGGGAATAATTACAGTCAACACACAGGCTCACGTCTGCAGCTCATGTACTCACTCGGGGTCGCAGGTGATCAGTGACCATCTGGGCTGGTAAGAATTATTTACCAAGACAATTATAGATAAAGAAACGCAGGCTTATTAGAGACATAGAAAAATACGCTCCCAGAAAGCAACAGCAAGAGAGGAGCTGGCTGCAAAGACACGAAGGCTTGCTGAGGACTTTATAGGGTGGTGTCTGTGCTGTGTGCTGACGAGGGCTTTGTGCGGTACCGATAACACCACGGTTGCCGTGAGCTCGCTCGCGTTTTTCTGTCTGCCGAGGGTCTGGTGGTCGCTGGGTGCAGGGAGATTGTGAGTTGTCTGTGCAGGAGGGCTGCGTCTTGGACCATGAGGACAGGTAGACTTGCGGAGCTTCTCAGCTTTTTCTTTCTGCTTTCCCTTGGTCCCACCAGCCCAGCTCCTTTTCCCTTACTAGGACTCCACACTCAGGACACGCCAGGCACATACCATGTCTCCATGAGAGGAGGCCATTGTTATTTGTTTCTTTTGTTGTTGTTATTGTTTTGAGACGGAGTCATGCTCTGTCACCCAGGCTGGAGTGCAGTGGCGTGATCTCGGCTCACTGCAACCTCCGCCTTCCGGGTTCAAGCAATTCTCCTGCCTCAGCCTCCCGAGTAACTGGATTATAGGAACGTGCCACCACGCCTGGCTAGTTTTTTGTATTATTAGTAGAGACGAGGTTTCACCATGTTGGCCAGGATGGTCTTGATCTCCTGACCTTGTGGTCTACCCGCCTCGGCCTCTCAAAGTGCTGGGATTACAGATGTGAGCCACAGTGCCCAGCCTGAAGGAGGCGATTGTTACTTGTAAAGGTGAAGATGGAATTGGGGTATGCTTTCCTAAGCTCAGATGATGATCCCCTAATTCTTTCACTCATCAGGCCACCTCACATTCACTTAGTGTTTCAATCAACCCTGAACAGACTGGGAAGGTGGGATCGGAGCCCCCCGAGGGAGCACGATCTGGAAGTAGCTGGTGGCGATGGCAGAGCTACCTTGTGAATGCGTCAGGGCCACACACCGTCCACGTTTCATGTATTCTACCACCATTTAAAAATGGTTTTTTCCTAGCTGCTCTTGGTTGTAAAAAGAAAAACAAAGAAAAAAAATGGTCATTTTCTTGTTTTTCAAGTGCTTGTGCCCCTGCGATCCATGCCTTCCAGAGCGTGCAGCCCCGGGGAGGATGTCACTCGGGATGCAGAGGCGCCTTGGACACATCTGCCTCTCACTCCTTTATCAGCGCAGTTATCCACACTGAGAAGCCCGGTTTTAAATCCTGGAGAAGCTTCCTCCAGCCACAGTGCTCCCCGTGGCTTCTCCATCCTCAGGGGTCCCCTGCTGCCACTTTTTATAGCCTCTTCCTTCTATGAGAACTGCTTGGGGTCCTTGTGGTCTCCCTCGCCAAGGGGAGCCCTGGGGATCCTGGGGTCACTTGTATGGTCCTCAGAGAGGCCCGAGTGCTCTCGAACCTGTCACTACCCTCTGCTGGGGGAGCTGCTGGCGGTGCCCGCCCTGTACACTCCTGGGAGGGAGACAGGTGATGCCTAGAGATGGTTTAGCATAGCACTTGGGCTGAGCAAGCATGCACTGAATCGCAGCTGAGTGCTACAGCTTCCACCATGCAGAGGACCCAGGTGGGAGGAAGCCAGCAGGTCTGCACGCTCGCAGTCAGTCCTTGGGGCTACACAGTCAGCCCTTGGGGCCTGCACACTGCCATCAGCCTTCCTGTCTGTCTTCCCTGCAGGAGTTCATCCGCCTGGGCAGCCTCAGCAAGCTCTCGGGGAAGGGGCTCCAGCAGCGCATGTTCTTCCTGGTGAGTGGCGAGAGCGGCTCACAAGGATCGTGTCACCTGGGCAAGCAAGGCTTCCCAAGGAGGGGCCCTGGGGTGGAGGAGGAGCAGCCAAGGTGCCCAGGCCCCGGGTGGCTGAGGACAGTGAATGGCGGCAGGGGCTGGAGGGAGGCCTGCTGTCCACATGTGGTCTCACCTCTACACGCTTCTGTTCCTCCAGTTCAACGACGTCCTGCTGTACACAAGCCGGGGGCTGACGGCCTCCAATCAGTTTAAAGTCCACGGGCAGCTCCCGCTCTATGGCATGACGGTGAGTACTGCACAGGCCCAAGGCCAGGGCCTGTCTTCTGGGGTGGCAGGTGCAGGCCGGGCTGCAAGGTGCGTGAGCCACTGACCCAGCAGTGAGGAGGGAAACGGAGAGACTGGATTGGAAGGGAGAGGGAGGGCAATGTCATCTTGGTCATGAGATCTGGGCTCAAAGACCACCGAAGACCCCACAACCCTTTCACCTAAAAGATTGAGCCTTCTAGGGCTTCTCTAGCAGGGATCTGGGGACATGGCTCCTTCTCTTGCACATGGGCTGCGCGGGGCCATTCCTTCTACAGTTGGGTGAAAGGGCAAGCTGAGAAGGCCAGTGCCATGAACTCACCTCCCACTGCCAGCGCCTGGCCCCAGGGCCCCGACAGTCCTCGCCACACACACGAAGGACACCACTCACTCCCTGGAGCTGGGCTGGCCGCCTCATCCTCCCGAGTTGGGTCGGGGCTGCCTCCTGTCACCTTTGCTGGGCAGGCGTAGAGGGCGCCTGGGCCAGGACTGTAGCCCTCGCTGGGGCCCACGCTGTCCTCCGGGGTTGGAGAGAGGGAAGTTTGTGGGCTCTGCCACAAACATTCAGGGTACTGCCATCTTCCCGTAGCCTTTCCAGTTTGGGTTTTTCCAACTCAGAGGGCCTTCTCCCTCTGTGAGGGGTCTGGTCTCCTGAGCCCTGCTCAGTGGCACCCCTCCTTTTCTGCGTCACCTGCTGCCAGCTCAGGGATATCTGAAAGTGCATCACATGCCCCATGGTGACATGATCTTCTCTCACCCACAGATCGAAGAGAGCGAAGACGAGTGGGGGGTGCCCCACTGCCTGACCCTCCGGGGCCAGCGGCAGTCCATCATCGTAGCTGCCAGGTAACTCGGGAGCCCGCCCCTTGCCCGTTTCCCCTTTGGCATGCTGTGGCCTGAACCCCTGATGAATCTGTCTCCAGCTCTCGGTCCGAGATGGAGAAGTGGGTTGAGGACATCCAGATGGCCATTGACCTGGCGGAGACGAGCAGCGGCCCCGCCCCTGAGCTCCTGGCCAGCAGCCCCGCTGACAACAGTGAGTGTGGCCAGAGCAGCTTTCCCAGGCGAGAGTCTGGTTCATGGAGGGACAGCATTTTCTCATCTAAAGCCACCCCGTCGGGTCAGCCGCACACCTGTGGTCTACATTTGTGTTTAAAGCCAAAGATGAAGAAAGTTCTTTTTCCTAAAAGTAAACCCCTGAAAACAGTGTGAGGGAGGTGGGAATTCACCTTTTCTGGGCTGGCAGTTACCCTTGTCACTCGGTGTCCAGGGAGAAAACGCCAGGCTCTCCACACCCAGAGTGAGGGCTGAAGGCCACGTACCCAGGAGGGCTGGGGCTCCGTGGCCGGGGCTGCAGGGACCATCCCCCTTGAGTGGGGGCCTCATTAGATTCTGGTTGGGTGGGTGCCACAGGGTGTGACTGCTGTGAGCCCCCCCACCTTTCCCGCACCTCAGAGGGCCTCAGGAAGGGGTGTTCTTCCTGGGAGGAAAGATCAGAATCGCTGCCTTTTGCCCCATCCTGCAGAGTCCCCTGATGAAGCCACCGCGGCTGACCAGGAGTCGGAGGATGACCTGAGCGCCTCGCGCACGTCGCTGGAGCGCCAGGCCCCACACCGCGGCAACACGATGGTGCACGTGTGCTGGCACCGCAACACCAGCGTCTCCATGGTGGACTTCAGCATCGCCGTGGAGGTACGCGGGGGACCGGGCAGCTCTCATCCCTAGCTTGTGCTGGCCCAGGTGGAACCCTGCAGGCTTCTGGGCCAGGGGCTCGAGGGAGGCTGGCGCCATGGATGGCCCCGCCCACCCGTGGTGGCTGAGCAGGGAAGGATCAAAGCTGGGCCCCCCTTTGGAGCCTGCCAGGCAGGAGGGGGGTACCCTTGCAGGTGGCGCTGAGTGGGTGCCATCTTCCCACAAATGCAATCATGTGCCTTCATGTTCATCAGCCCCTGCTGCCGTCCATAAGATCATCTCCTTTCGTTCTTCACCTGTTTCCTTGCTTCTCATGCGGTTAGCCTAGGACACAGGCACCCAAGGCACAGCTGCTGGACAGCTCCATGGCTGTCAAGCCCTGAAATAGCCCCACAGGAGGAGAGTCTGCACCATGGCGGGTGCCAGCCAGGCCCAGTGTCCTGGTTCACAGATGAACCCAGGGAGCAGGAGACGCAGGCTCTGGGAGCCATCCCCGTGGAGGGGTGGAGGTGATTCCTCTCCTCCCTGTCATGAGGGTCACAGCAAACACTCCTGCGACAACAGACAGGCTAACACGGGAAAAGCTTGACTAGTTGATTTCATCCTAGTTTTACATGACACGGGAGCCTTCAGAATGAAGACCCCAAGGTCCAGCGAAAACTGGCCATTTTTACGCTTAGGTTCCATGAAGAACAGGCAGCCATGCGGAACTGACGGCCAGAGGCTGAGAGCTAATGCCAGGAGGGTGAAAGGAAGCCAGCGAGGCACATCCGGGTTCTTCTTGGCTTCTCCGAGCGGTGTTTCTTGCTCCTGGGTATCTGGGGATGGGGCGGGACCCTTTCTGCACTGGGGGTCTTAGAACCCATTCTCACACAAGGTGGGCTGGGAGTTTCTTTATAGCCAGCTCGTACACAGAACGGTGGGGAAAGGTGAGGGTCACTGTTTTGGTTTTGTGGCTGGCTGGAGGAAGGAGGTGCTGGTTTCAATGTCCCACCTTAAGGAAGGGGGACTCTAGTTTCTGTGGCCTGCCTGGGGAAGAAAGGGGGGCGAGGCAGGAGCGCAGGAGGTGTCAGCGAGGCGAGGCTTCTGAGCCTTTCACTTCGGGGTATTATTTTCTGAGCCCACCACCTGAAAGTTTGCATCTCTCCCAGGTCTTGCATCCTTCCCGAGCTTTCCAAGCGCCCCTTCCCTAAGCATTCTTCAGTCCAGGTCCAGAGCTGTTTCTCAGAACACTCCAAGCCCATGAAGGTCTGAAACAGCAACACTTTGTTCTCCCCTCGCTGGCAGTGGGAGCCGCCCTGGGCTGGCAAGGCCACTCGTCACTGTGATGGTGTTTCGTGTGAACACTGGCGTTTCACTGCGGAACCTCTGCCCCGCGCCCTCTGTGGGGCTTCTGCAGTAGAGGCAGGACTCACCTTCTAAAACGCAGAAAGTTCTAGTTCCCACACAGGCCTGGCCCAAGCAGTGTCACATAAGAGACTGTGGCTGGGACGGGAGTTTGCTGGCTCTTGGAACCAACAGCACAGGAATGTGCCAGCAAAACGACCTTCCCCATTGCTTGGACCTGCCATTACTGAGTTTCCTGCTACAAGCCGGTGTTCTGAGCCCAAGCCTGCCTCTGCAGACATCCTCCAGGGGACACGTCCGAGGTGCCGGCCCCGGTTCTCCACAGGCCCAGCCTTTTTTCCCAGCCGGCCCCAAATATGAGGCTCTGTCCCAAGGGGTTCCCGAGTGTGCAGGGGTGAACATCCCCTCCCTGGGCCTCCCTTCTGCCTCCTAACAGCCCAAGTGTGAAGAACGCTAAATGTTCTTCCCCAGCTTCACACCTCCACCAGGTCTGTGCGCAAAGCTTGTGGGTCTGAGACTTCTCCCGGGGGACGGGGATTATCATGGCAGGAAAGGAGACCCCTGCGCTAGGGAGCAGGGAGGAACCCGTGAGAGTCTTGTGGGAAAAGAGGCCTCATCAGAGCTCACGTGTAGGTGTGGGTCACCATCAGGGAGGAAGTGTCTTCGCCTTGCTTCGTTCTGACCTTGGCAATGTGTGCATGGTAACTTTCAAGGTGGGGGTTTGTCGTAGGCCTCAAAGCTCTTTTTAAATACCTGGAGGTACCCAGGCAGTACACCAAGTGGGGTCCAGGCGGCCCAGAGCCACCTGCAGCCCAGCTCTTTTGGGTAACAAGTCTAGATGGTTGCAGCCTTCCGTGTGCATGATCAGGTCGGGGCACTGAGGCGGGGCGGGGGGGGCACGGCACACACTGGTCCCCAGCCAGACTTAGCCCCCGCCTGGTGGCTTATGAATGAAGAATGGGTTTCACATTTTTTTTAATAGCTACTACATAATTTCTTCAGTTTTGCCCCTTGGCCTGCGAAGCCTGAAATCTCTGCTGTGTACCTTCTGAGGAAAAGCTTGCTGAGCCTAGCGGAGGGCAGGAGAGTGAGCCACAGGCCAGCAGGGTCTGAAGGTGGCAGAGACCACCTAGTACACTCAGGAAACTGGCAGCTCTATCACTTTGCAGATGTCTCTCCTTGCCAGGAAGCCCCCTTCTGAGGCGCATGGCGTCAGTCTGGCATCTCTGGCAGGCAGCCTCATGTTCCAGACGCCAAATGCTCAGAGACGAGCCCGTCCCCAGGGCCTCCACCCTGCATGACAGAGGACGGAGCAGCTCCATCTCCTGACTTGACAGCCTCCTCTCCACGGTCCCATGCCCAGCCTCTCTTCCGGTCCTTGCACCCACCTGACTCGTGCAGGCAGACATGAGGAAGAGGCGTGCCAGGGGACCATGTGGACTCGGCGGCCTCTGCTAAAAGTTGTGGGCAGGCCAGTGGGTCTGGGGGCTCCACTAGAGGTGGGGTCAGATGTTGGGATGGCCAGAGGGCTGCCCCACCTGTAGGCACCAGAGCCAGCGAGGGGCCGGAAGCCAAGCAATGCGAGTTGGCTTTTAAGGCTAGAGTGGCAAGATGGGGGACAGCAGACAGAATGCAGACAGGACCAGGAGAAGCGAAGGGACGGTGGGGCCAGGGAGCAGCAGGCGTGGGGATTTTGCCTGTTCCCCGTGGTGTCACAGAGCACCACCCTCAGACTAGGCGAGGCCACAGAACTGTCTTCTCTCAGTGCGGGAAGCCTAAAGTCCAAAATCAAGTTGCGGCAGGTGGGTTGGGACACACGGCAGCCCAGCCCCTCTGGAGACCTTGAGGGAAAATGTCCCCGCCTCTCTGACAGCCTCTGGTGGCCGCAGCAGTCCTGGGCTACAATCCCCAGCTCCTCAGAGAGCTCAGTCTGCCTCTGTCACCTGCTGTCCTCCTTGCATCTGCGCTCAAATGTCCCCGTCTAAGGACACCGCTCATGTTGGGTTCAGGGCTCATCCTAGTGATCTTACCTTAATTCGATGGCATCTGCAGACAGCTTGTGTCCATATGAGCACACCATCATAGGCACCCGTGTCCATGTCAGCTCACCATCAGAGGCATGGAGGGTTTAGACTTGGGCTTATCTTGTTGGGGGGTGCAATTCAAACCACAACAGGGGCCGAGAGGATGGGGACGAGAAGGGGGAAGGAGTGGAGGTGCTGGTGAATGGCCACATGGAGACAGAAAGACTGGCTCTGGACAAGGAAGTTGGTCCTCCTGTGAAGGCAGTGAATGGAGGCAGGTCTGAGAGCCACCAGCATGGCCTCGGCCTCCTGAGGAGCACAGGGCAGGACAGTTGCGGTGCACAGCCTGTAACACGCTGGAGCCGAATGGATCTGACGCAGGGGAATGGGAGGCCCCGGCGGTGGGGTGAGGTATGAGGAGCAGCCGCTGGATGTGTCTGTTGATGTTTCCAGAGGCTCCTGGAATGGCCAGGCAGAAGCTGGAGTGCTCTAAGGAAGCTCCTTGGGAAATGAATGGGCCCAGCCTGTGATGGGTAACATGCATGACCCCCACTGTGGGCTGGCTTCAGTGTGAAAGTTCACTGCAGATAACAGAAACATGTTTGGACTATATTTGAAGTTAAAGTAATTAGAAAAATACCTAGGAAAGCGGAGGGTGCCACCTTCCTCCCATTGTGGTGCATGACCCCAGATGCCACACGGGCATCAGCCCAGCCCTAGCCGCCGCCAGCACCTTCTGGGAACCTGGAGCCTGTCATTTGTTCCTTTCTGCCACTGGGGGAGGAGGATGGATGGCTGCAGCTGCCTGCCCAGCCTGGAACCCCTTTCCCCCTGTCTGTGGGGTCCCTCTCATTCCACCAAGTCCACAGAGAGGGCCTCTAGTTCCTGCCGCCCCTCATGGACCCACTGTTGGTGTCCATCTCCCCCACTAGACCCTGAGCAGCCGGAGGGCAGGGACATCAGACTGTGTGTCATCCCAACTCCCAGCACAGAGGCTTAGTGATGGGTACCCAGAGCCATGGGATGAGGCAGACTCAGAGATCCGTATTTTCTATCCTGGTAAAATAGCTATTCCACACAATTGGCCAACTTACCAATTTTTACGCGAACAATTCGGCAGCATGAAGTGCCTTTACAAGGTGGTCCACCCTCTCCACCCTCCCTTTCCCACTGCTTTGAATCTCTGCTGGTGCTGTCACTTAAGCAAAGGGATTGAATGAGCCACCAGTGTGTCAGGAGCATGGCAGACCTGCTCAGGGTCCTTTGAGGGGGCACCTACGTGGGTGCCTGTCCCTGCCCCCAGCTGGGTTGCTGTGTGTCCCAACACTGCTGCAGGGCCTGGCCCTACCCAATGCACTATTCCAGGGGGTGACCCTAGAGGCTGGGCCAGCTCAGGGCCTGGAGGCAGGCAGGGCTGCAGCTGCCCCCCGGGCCACTAGAGGGCACGTGGGAGCCACTCAGCAGCACCCCAGGCCCAGCTTTCTGTGCAGGGTGCCTGGCATTTCCCAGAGGAAAGCCACAAATCAGGTGCCTCAAAATGATGGCTTCCGCAGCTCTGGGGACCAGGCCGCACTGTCTGAGCTTGTTGGGATGGACCTCTCCCTCTTTCAGCTTCCATCTGCTGGCAGCGTGTGGGGTCCTGCACCCCCAATTTCTGCATTGGTGTCATAGGGCACACTTCCCCCCCAGGTGTCCCTGTTGCTCCTTTTCAAAGGACCCCATGCTGGTTGGCTCTAGGCCCCACCCGAGCCCCATGTGATCTTACCTTCACTAGTTACCCTACAACCACCCTATGTCCAAATAACCCTGCGTTCTAAGGTGGTGAGGACTTTAGCGTGTCTTTCTAGGGGCACAGGGCCCCCAAGATGCCCCATAGCAAGTGACAAGGGGAAGTGATGAGATCAGGCTCCCTCGGCCTGCCAAGTCTCCCCACACACCAGGGCCACATCCTTCAGTCATGATCCTGCCCCAGCCCAGTGGGGAGCCACCGTGGACTCAGGAGAGCAGGCTGCGGCTGGGCTCTGCATCTCATAGGCCACCTTGCCTTTCAGAATCAGCTGTCTGGGAACCTGCTGAGGAAATTCAAAAACAGCAATGGGTGGCAGAAGCTGTGGGTGGTGTTCACAAACTTCTGCCTGTTCTTCTACAAGTCACACCAGGTGAGTGCCTCACACAGGGTGGCCCTGGGACCTTGGGGACGGCAGCATGAGGTGAAGGGGCCGCCCCTCTCTCCAGCAGACCACCCTCCTCGGGAAGGACTCTGGCCTCTTGACCACCAGCTGGGCGGCACAGGGAGGCCCTGTCCACCGGAGGCCCTCAGCTCTTGGAGAGGCTGACACGATCATCTGCTGAAGGACCACCTATCTTCTGGCTGGACAAGGGATGGGGTTGGCTTCATCCACAGCTCAGTCTGGGTGGGGACTTGCCACCTGGGCCATCACAAACAGGCCAACGCTGGCTGCCACAGTTGCCTTCCAGGCCCACGCCCAAGGGTGGAGCTGCCTGGGCTCCCAGAGTCCCTGCCCAATGAGGGGTAGCAGCCAGGCCCTTTAGCAGAAGCTGCCCCCCAAAAGCCGCTTCGTTCCCCCTTTCCAGGACAATCATCCCCTCGCCAGCCTGCCTCTTCTTGGATACTCGCTCACCATTCCCTCGGAATCTGAGAACATCCACAAAGACCACGTGTTCAAGCTGCACTTCAAGTCCCACGTTTACTACTTCAGGGCAGAAAGCGAGTACACATTTGAAAGGTACACGCCCCCTTTCCCATGCACAGGGCCCTGCAGCAGAGGACACCTCTTCCAAATACCAGGATTTCTCCCAAGTGAGATGCCCCCCAGAGGCCCCGCCCTTCCCTGCCAGCGGAAGTGTTTAGAGCTTGTGTCCCACTGCTTGACACCAGCAGGCGATTCTGTGCTTCTCATGGCAGAAAGTGGGATCCTGGCTTCCCTGGGCCCTGATCCCACATGATCTTGGCTGAGGCCCTAGCCAGCTCGCTTGCAGGTCTCTAATGTGGTGGATGTCCGGACCGTGAAGCCGAGCCCCAGTTGGTGCCACTACACCAGCCTCTGCTGGCCCAGCTTTACCCACCCAGGCCCAGAGGAAGCCTTTAATAACAAAAACCAAACCGCACCTCAGGCTTCTCAGTCTGTGCTGTAGTAGGCCTGTAGTCATATGGCTCCTGCCAGGGTTATGGCAGAAATGCTGGTTCAGGGGACCTTATAAGGAAGAAAAAACTCTTCGTTCTACTCGGAGTTACCTTATCAGTGAAACCACCTACATAGTGTAATGGGACCCAGGGGTTGCAGACCTCATTTAGCCAAGAAATGAAAGTGAAACAGAGTCAGGCTTAGGCTGTTCCTGCAATTCATATTTTGAGTAAAGATTCTGGGCCTCTGCAAGTTGCATCTCCAAGCAGACTACTCAGGCAGCTGGCACTGCTGAGCCGCCCCCTGGGGTGGAGGGAGGGGTCCTCGGGACGCAGACCAGACAGGGCAGTTCCCCATTCAGGGAGTGGCTTTTCTGCCAGCCATGCTGTTGGAAAGAACAGCAGCTTGATCCCTCACTGAGGCTGAACTCTACAAGGACTTCTAAAGCAGTGAGGCCAATTAGCAACGGTGCACCTTCCAGTGAATCAGCACAGTGCTTTAAAGCAGAGTTTAAAACTCCTGTGACATCCACAGTTAGCACTTCCTAAGCAATATCGCCTGAAAAGGGAACCTAGAGGAGAGTCATTCTCAAATCTGATCCTGACTGAAAAATTCAGCTTGAAGGACTGAGTTCAAGAGCTGGGTTTATCCATGTTGGGATTTTGTTATTATTGTGGCAAAGAGTCCAGCCTTGCAGTCCAGATCCTGAGAGGCCTGGGACAAGGCGACCAGGTAATTCGGGGAGTCCGTCCTGCAGGGCGTTTAGCAGCATCCCTGGCCTCTTGACCCACTGGATACCAGCAGCAACCCCTCCGTTGTGACATCTAAAAATGTCTCCAGACTTTACCACATGGGACAGCATTGCTCCCAGTTGAGAACCACTGGTACAGAGTAAATACACAAATAAAAGGAGACTTGGCACAGCTCCTGGGAGGCTGAGGCCAGAGGACTGACTGAGCCCAGGAGGTAGGCTGCAGTGAGCTAGAACTGCACCACTCCTCCAGCATGGGTGACAGAGCAAGACGCTGTCTCAAAAAAAAAAACAAAAAAACAAAACAAAAACAAAAACCAGGAGCGGGGAGCTTCCACAAAGCAGGATGGGGCATGCACCACCGTTCTCTGCACTGTCTGTGAAAATAAGAAGTAGCATTGTCCCCAACAACCAGAGGCTACCTCACTCCTCAATGCTCCAGTGGAGTGGGCCGTGTCACCTCAGCAAGGCACCTGGGTCTCAGGTACTTCCAGCTCCCTACTGAGTGAGTGCCCAGGCCCATGGGCTCAGGCCTGGGTGCTGGGAGTTGCCTTGCACTTCTGCTGAAGTGGCAGATTACAAACCAGGTGGCATGACATGACCCTGTGTTTCTGTAAGTGATGCCCACCCAAGCGTCCCGAGTCTGCCCAAACGAGAAAAAGGTTGACTACAGCGTCTCACTGGCTTTCCTGTGTTGCAGGTGGATGGAAGTGATCCGCAGTGCCACCAGCTCCTCTTCACGAGCCCCCGTGTTGAGTCACAAAGAGTCCCTTGTGTATTGATGGCTGCTGGACACATTACTTGTTTCTGCAGTGGCTGCTTTCCTGGAAGAAGAAAAGTTTCTTTTCTTCTGCATTCATGAAGCCTGGTAAAATTAACACCTGTCTGAAAATCAAAAACATGGCTTCCCAGCACCTCTCCTGTCTCCACGGCCCTGTTTTTTAACCCTGTCTTCTCCGCATCTGAACAGAACGGCACTCCCACCTCCAGGCACCCGCTGGGGGCGCTGTTCTTTGGCTTGTGCCAGTATTAAAACGTTGTCATTATGAGTGCCAAACACCATCTTCCCCTCCACCCTGTCCCTGGAAAACAGTACACACACATCCGTTCAACACAAGACAGGGCAAGTGGTCCCCCCCCCCCCTAAAAAAGGAAACCTCTTACGATATTTTTGCCCCTGGGCTGCTACGTTTTATGAAGTGGATTTCCCAGTGTTCACAATACACTTGGCGCAGCCTTAAGCAAATGAGATCACTTTCAGATTTCGTTTTCAGTCTTTCTACTTTTGTAATAAGAAGTTAGTAGGACTCACTCCTCTGATTAATAAGCAATTTGCAGCACACTGCATTCCACTGCGGGGTTTCACGCTCAACTGAAAACACCTGTGCCCGACCTGCTGCTTGGTGCAAGTTGACCAAATCGTTAAGTGGTAACTTTTTCCAAACCGTAGCGGGTTGTTTTCTGTGAAGAAAAGCCGCGATCCGGTGCAATACCTGGACCGTCATCATACCATGAGAACTGTGCGCAGTGAGAAGATAGTAAGCCTGGTGTTTTGCCGTCTGTGTCACAAGCATGAAAAGCTGTATGTCATTGATCAGGGCCATTTGTGGTATGTTGCGTGATGAGCGTGTAGTGAGCGTGCTGGCTGCAGAGCACTCTGAAGTCATGGTACGTAGTCCCCGGCACCTGTCGTTACTCCTGTATCCTGCAGCTGTGGTTTGAAACTGCGCATTCTCTAGTAGTATATATCGTGCCTGTCTTCAGAAACATTTACCTTTTTATATTCGTTGCCCCCAGGCATGGGGTAGTCACTTGGACTGCACCGGGAACATGGTTTCCAATGGCGGCTCAGGCCCCAACTCGGAAAATGTCAGCCTGTTCTCGATGGTGATGGGTGGCTGCCAGTTCCTCGGTGTTCCTAAGCCCTCCTCCTTCTCAAACAAACAGCGGAGGGGACGGCCAATTCAATCCCGTTCTCTCCAGTGCCCTGCGCTGCAGCCAGGAGAGCCTGCCCACCTGAGGACCAGACACGCCCTCTCTGTGGAGCTCTGACTGGTGTACCTGGAAACAGCGACTTGCAAACGGACGAGGAGCCCGATGTGTGTTAATCATTTGCCTTACAAGATGTACCAGACGGTTTCCAGTACTAACAAACAAACAAAGGGAATAAAAAATACCTCACGCCACAATCCAGCATATTGACATTTTAAGGCAAAACAGCGAACTTTGTCATCTTCATTTTCTGTGTGCGTGCGTGTGTGGGAGGGAGGCGGAGAGGACACCCCAGCATCAGGTTTCTAAAGCCCAAGTGTTGAGGTGAGGCGAGGAGCGGCCCTGGAGCCTGTGCTCCTCCCACCTCCAGGCAGGGCCAGAGCACATGGCTCCAGGGCACGTGACACAGCTGCAGCAGGCTCCCCTCCAGAAGTCCCCGGTCACTCATTCCTGGAGACTTGACTTGGGACGAGCCAGTCTCCTCACTTACTTATTTCTGAATGATTCCAGACTATCTGCTGCACACTGGTGGTTCTATCTGTGACCAGCACCTTTGTCTCCTGCGTGCCCGCAGGAAAATACTACGGTGTGGGCAACAGTCCACTCTCAAGCTGCCAGGGACAGATGGAGTTTCAGACACTACACGAGATACAACTGACACAAATCCTCATTTTCTTGAGCTTTATTGGCCCCTGCATGACACAGTCCCTGTGCTAAAGAACGTGCCCTGTTTGTTAGGCTCACTGCCTTTGCTAACGACATGTTTTATAGCAGAAATACAGAAGCTGTGTTTTTTAAGGAAAGAAATATCAAAAATGTTTATAAACTGACCATGTTTTGCCAAAGGAAAGGTACAGAATGCTACATCCAAAACCACACCAGCCACTTCACAAAACCAACTCGGGAATAAAACTGTTGAGTAAGGAAGGTAGATGCACGTCCAAGAAAATCAGAGCCCAGCGGGAGGCCGCCAGGGCAGCACACACCACACTGGGGTCCACCTCACTGGCAGCCGCCAGCCAAGACACCGCTCAATCAGGCAGAAGCTACCAGCCACCCAGCCCTTGTCCCCCAGACGCAGAGGCTGAACATCCCCCCACCAAGGCTGCAGACTCCGGGCAGCTGAGCCGGGAGCAGCTCAGGGCTGGCACTGAGAGACTGGTGACGGTACACCTGTCTCAAAGGCTGGGCCCACAGGCCTGGCTACAGACCAGTGGCAGGTGATGCTGAGGCAGGTTCCGGTGGCAACCCTGGTGCCTGGGTTCTCTCTGAATGCAGGGCTGGAAGCGGCTACATGAAGGCCAGCTTCCTTGGCTAAGATGCCCTTAAAAACATTCCAGCCGATTGTGTGTGTCTACAGAAAGTAACAGCCTAAGAGAGAGTGCACACACAGGCAAGCTGCTTTCTAACTCCACCAAACCCCATCTCCCCCAGGAGGCAGAACTGACAGGAAACACTGCCAGTCAACTCTCAAAGAATCACTTGTCCACGGGGAAAGGAGCTGAGTATGATTAGTCTGATGACTGCAGAGACCCCCGTTCCTACCAATATTCTTCATTAGAACCCAGTCCCTCGAGCAGCACAGCCCCCGTTACTGGCATGAGATTGTCTTCAGTGTTAAAAATGGTGATGTCATTGTCCATTTGTAAGTGTGAAGAACTCTATAAATTGCTGTCCACCCTGGCTCCCTTAAAAATCAGGTAACGGCACACCCTGGGGGAACACAGACTCATTTGTGTGATTATCTTGCAAAGGACGAAACTAACCTTTGCCTTCTGCCGCATGCCTCACGTAGGGCAACGGTTCCGCCACACAGAATACTCCCTGGAAACAAAATGAAATCATCTCCAATGTTATTGTTCAAGATAACATTCTTGTGCAGAGTAATACGTGCAATAAGAATTAGCAACTCAGTTCTATTTCCCCTAACCAAAATATATCCCTTATAGAAATTAAGGGTTCAACCCAAATCCACTTCTAATAAAATACCTCAATTTTAGAGTTTGAAAACCTGACTGTACTACCAAATCAATACAATAAGCCACTCAAGCATCTGTAGCCCAGGGCTCTCTCCCCTCCCCATGACTTCCAGGCCACTAGAGCAGCAGATAGCTGAGCTGCATCCCCAAGCTCACACACGAACTTCCTTGCTTCCAAAAATCCTGTCTTACTCCCCATAACTGGCACACCCACAGGAGGTAACAATAATCTGCTTCCACAAACATCAAAGAATGCTTCATGTACCAGTCAACTGCTGCTGCAAGAATTCCCATTCCAGAAACCCAGAGAATTTTCCCCCTTGCCAAGCAAGGCCCCACAGCAAACCAAGAAAAACAGACGCTAGCTGCCTGAACAGCAAGCACAGGCCCCTTTCAGAGAAGCAAAACAACTCTTAAGGTCCCCAGCAAGCGCTATAGCAATTGCACAGATCAGCAACCTCCAATCGCACTAAGTGAACTGGTGCACAAGCTGTCCAGGGTGCTGAACTGGGCACTCAGCAGCTCCACACCTGGGGACTTTTCCCTGGAGTCTTCCAAAATGTCCTGTCACACACACACACACAGCCATAAGTACACATCCACAGCCACACGTACACAGCAGGTGCCCTGTCCTCTGGAGAGTCACATTTCAAGGAGTATGCAAAATAAGCATGTTATAAAATTTATTCGTGTAAGCATTCAGACATTTTTAGGTGGGAAAGATGATATGCAGAATCCACTACAAGGTGCAACAAAAAATCGTATTAGATGGGATGGTCCATCTGGTGCAGACCAGCAGTGGCACAATTCCAAACAAATGTCAGACGAGAGCGCTTCATGGGGAGAAACTGAAAATAATAATTTAAAGCTTCATGAGGCAAGATATGTTCCAATTTAAAACACTAAGAAATAGTACCATCAATGAAAAAGGAAATCAACCTTTAAGTGTACCAAAAGAGGTGCAGGGCAAACGAGGAAAATTTGCATTTGTTGAGGTACAAACAGGAGTGTTCTGTAAGAGCGGGGCATTAATGATTATTAATGACAAACCCTGCAAATACAAAATAAAACCCAAATCACTGGTCACAGAATTCAAAATTTACATGTAATAAAGGCAAGGCAATAGACTCAAGTTATGGCCTGGCGAATATTTACTCCACTGACATTATCTACAGAAGCACTTGGCCAGTTTGTACACAGTGATTCCTTATGCACGCCGAAAGGGTTTCCGTAAAAATGACACTATATACAAATCTGTACACCCATCCACCAGAGCGATTCTCCAGCTCCCAGAGGGAGTTCTCCACGTAAAGCAGGATACCTGAGGTTTCATGTCTTTAGTTGCCTTATCATAATCCCAAATATACATTTCAGGGTTTGTTTTTGTTTTTAAAGACACTTCCCTTGAATATGTGCACTATGGTTAAAATTAAAAACAAAAGTAATAAAATGATCGCGGAAGGAGCTGACCCTCCCCACCCATCTGAGAGACTTCATCTGGCTGCGGCACAGCAAGGACTGTGTGTGTCCCTGGGTGGGCGCCCGGCATCAGGGTGGCCCCCGGCGGCGCACTTCTTCAGTGGAGTCAGCGAAGGCTCTCGTTGACTTTTGAAAAGAAGGAGGATGAAGAAGAAAAAGGGAAAAAACAAAACCCCAAATGCCAAAGGAATTTCAGTGGGATGAAGTTCCTCCACCACTTAGAGAGTATCTGGGGAAAAACAGAGAGAGAAGTCAATACATGTCATTTCTCATCCCTATGCAAAAATTCACATAGTAACCAAAAATCTCATGTTTCATAGGAAATTGCAAGTCATACAAAAATAAGTGGAGCAAATATCAATGGGTTAATAAGTCTAATTTTAAAAGAATGCACATAAAGATTGAGAAAATCATGATCCTCACACAAAAACTCCAGAGTACATCACAAAAAGCAAGAATGGGCATTCAGTCTCCCTGAAGAGTTCGATGTGAATAAAACAGGAAATAACCCTTTAACTTATGATCGAAACCTGAAAATTGATACATACACGATGACACAGTAAGATTCCAGGGATGCATATACATTCCCAATGTGAGTGCAGGAAACCCTTTTTGACAACAAAAATAGTGATGCAGTCCAAGAATCTATTTCCTAGAATTGCTTCTGAAATATGGTCCAAAGCAGGAAAAACGCATCTGCACAAAGATGTCTCTCTGGATTTTCGTAATTATACTCAATTTGGAAACAACTTTGATGCCCAACAGTACAGAATCAGTTAAGTAAATTATATAAACTGAAATAAGAGGTTAAAAATGATAATTATCTATATCTACATATATATACACACACACAATATTAAAAATATGTACAAAAAGTACGTAGAAAATTACAGGTTGGACACATCCCTTATCTGAAACCCTCTGCATTATACCAGTGTGCATCCCAAAATCAGAAATCTGACATGCCCCAGAAAGCAATTCCTTTGAGCCTCATGCTGGTGCTCAAAAAGTTTCAGATTGTGGATTTGGGATATTCAACCTGTATAAATGCCCTGTATTAGTTTACATGCACAACTTCTGTATCCTAAATAAATACTGTAGAAAGTCTAAAAAATCTTATCTGCACTATAATTTGCAGGTAGATAAGAGAATTCAGTAAGTTTATGATGTAGTATAACCACAGAAGGCAGCACACCCAAAGATGATGCTGAGATTTAGGCCACAGTGGTGGGATCGTGGGTAATTTCTGTGTCTTCCAAACATTCTACAATATTGTCTTGCTTTAGAATTCAAAAAAGGATAAGGACGGGGTCCCCTCATGACCAAGATTCCCTCAACCATTTTACAATGGACTCCAAGTCACATGTCCAGGAGAGATGGCTGAGGATGTATTTAACGAGACTTATCTCAAACGCTCCAATCTAGAGCTCCTCTTTTAAGGCCCTGAAAATACTTGGCACTCTACCGGAGAGCAAATGGTTACATAAGGTCCTCCAAAAGCACACATTAGCCATGGATCCTAAGACTCAATTTTCAAGAAATACCAATGACTAAATCATGGGATGAGTTGAAGTTACACAAAAGAGTGCAAACATTAATTCCAACTGAGACAGAAAGGTTCTGAAAATGCTTCAGATGAGAGGCAGCTCTCATTTTTCCTCATCCACTGAAATGACGTGTTCGGAGCAAAACTAGCAGGAAGTCTAAGCCATGGCCACCATGGTTTTGGCAGCCATTGGGAGTGAACGCTCAGATGGAGCCTCAGGAGCAGAGAAGAAAGAAGTGGATGCCACAGCCAAGCCTGCAGGGAGATGATAAGCACGCTGAGAGGCAGGTCGTCTGAGGACAGAGGCAGAAAGAAGGGCACTCATCATAGACAAAGGGAAGAGCGCACCAACTCGGCATCCCTCGTGAGTCACTGCGAAGTCAAGTTTTAAACACAGCATAGACATCAGTAGCTACATACCCACACAAGGGTAAGTAGGGTCAACCCCAGCCATGATGCTCAGCGAGCACGTGGCATGTGCTGCGTCTGAATGGAGATGTGCTGCTAAGTGTAAAATACACATCAATTCCAAAGACAGTCCCCTCAAAAATTTAAAATATCTTACTGATGATTGCTGGTATTAATGTTGAAATAATACTTCAGATCTGGCAGGTTAAAAAATGTATTGTTAAAACTAATTTCACTTCTTTTTGCTTTTTAAAAATATGGCTACTGGAAAATGTGAAAATCTTTTTTTGTTTGGCTTTTAGAGACAGGGTCCCACTCTGCTGCCCAGCCTGGAGTGCAGAGGTTATCACAGCTGTAGCCTCAAACTCCTCAGCTCAAGCAATTCTCCAGCCTCAGCCTCCCAAGTAGCTAGGACCACAGGTGGAAGCCCACCATGCCTGGCTTTTTTTTTTTTTGGTAGAGACAGGGTCTTCCTATTTTTGCCCAGGCTGGTCTCAAACTCTTGGCCTCAAGCGATCCTCCTGCCTAGGCCTCCCAAAACACTGGGATTACAGGCTTGAGCCACCACATCCAGCAGAAAACATAAAATTCTATGTGGGGCCCCCACTGTACTTCTACTGGCCAGCACTGGTACAGATCGACTTGCCTTAACAACTGAAAGCAGCAGCACAGAGAGAGGGGGTCTGGGAATGGGACGCACGCATCAGGTGAACACATACAAGCCACATACTCTGTGCCCTGGAGCTGCTGGGGAAATCACGTCATGTCTATAAACAGTTTATAACAATTTCAGGCAATTCTGGAAAGTATCGTTTCTAAAAGTGATACTAAAAAAGCAGAGAGCAAAACGCCAAACAAGACAATACCACCTCTACCTGTTTCTGGTTTTGTTCTATTTGCTTTATTACAAGGCTCTTTCTGAGAAATCAATGCCACTCAAATGAGGTATGTGATACTAAGTTTGAGAAATCAAAACGTCTGTGTTTGGATGAAGATAGTGACTTTTTAATTTTATTTTCCTTTATTCCCATATTTTTAGTATCAAAGGAGGGAGGGATCATCCTCCCATTGCCTCAAAACTGAAGGCAGCCAAGTAAATATTTTTATTTTCCAGCACCTTAAAAAGTTGTAATGTCTTTTGCTAAGGAAGCCGAGTTCAGAAGCATAAACCTGAAGCATCAGAACCATGGCTTTCTTCTGCTGTCCCCACTTAGAGGGGCTCCTCACAGGACAGTGGGCAGCCCCTTCCATCATTTCCAAATGGCAAAAGGGACCTCACGTGCCCAAAACTTCTTTATGTACTGTCAGGAGGGACGCAGTCTCAGCAGAGACCTGGAAATGCCGCTCATGATCACAGAGGCTCAGCCAGCTTTGGGAGGCGCATCAGCCTGGACAGCTGAAGATGCATGACAGCAAGGTGACAGATCACTCTCGGGTCACACAGAGCGGTGCCCAGCACACATCCACTGCCTCCCAATGCCTGCAGCTGTGCCGGATGGCAGTCAGTAAGGAGGGGCTTGGTTCCCATGGATACTCCTACAACAAGCTGGGAGGGGGCGGGAAGGGGAGGGAGGGCGAGGTCGTCACCCCACTGAGTCCTCACCCATAATGCATGCAACAGGTGGGGCCGCTGGGCAGGAACAAAAGCCCCCTCCAGGTTGGCACAGATGAGCCCCTACCAAAGAGGCTTTCAGGCAGGACACACATGACTCACGGTGAACACACCTGTACCCGCTCCCGCTGAGCTGACCACGCCAAAGCTGCTGGCATTTCTCACACTTGACTTTAAAGCCAAAAACCAGATAGATACAAACATTTGGCTAAGAATGATCATTCTCTGGCCAATAATTAGGCTGCATAATTAAGAGGAGACAGATATTTTACCGCCACCCTGTATTTGTGTGGCAAGAGCTACAAATACACAAAGCCCTGTGGCTTTTCCAGCAGTTTCCAGATTCAATCCTTCCTTCACATTGATTTCTAGAAGTCAGAACCAAGCCTCCTCTAATTCAACTCTTACTTCCACCCTGAGGCCTGCAAGGTAACAGGGACAGACAGGCCAAGAATGAAGTGCCAAACTCAGCAACAGTCTTGGCCCGAGTAGAGGCCGCTGCCTCCCCAGCCCAGAGGGTCCCTGGGCAGTTACCTCTGGAGCCGCTGCACGAGCTGGGCCACCATGGTGTCGGAGATGCCAGGGCACGCCTCCTCCGCTAGGTAGATGGCCCCTCGCAGCTCTTCAATGGACCCCAAGTTCCCTCCGCACGCCTGGCTCTTCTCCTTCAACTGAAAACACACGAACAGGAAGAACAGCGTGAGGCGCACCAGCTACAGAACCAGGGAGCACGCTTTTCAAGGAGCAACACGGCGCGTGGACATGACACTACCCCAGCACCAGGGTGTTTGGGAAAAGCTTTGACTCGGGCTCCAGGTCACCTCGGATTCCTTTTTTTTTTTTTTTAGGTGGGGGGGAGGTGGGGGGGCTGGAGTGCAGTGGCGAGATCTTGGTTCACTACAACCTCCGCCTCCCACGTTCCAATGATTCTCCTGGAGCACAGCCTGGAAAACCCACAGGGCCAATTCCCAAGGAACAGAATGAAGAGCAGGACGGCGCTCTACCATGGACATCCTAGGTAGGAAGAACGCAGGTGTCCAGAACCATGTGCCAGGGCTGGAGCAGGACACTATCCAGCAGGCCCTCTGTGTGCTTCCCTGACACCAGTGAGCTCAGCTGTTTCCCATGGAAGCTGCAGGTGAGGCCTCGGGCTCTGTCCGCAGCCCTGCTCACTTGCCCTCAACCTGCCAGGTCAGATGCCCTCAAAAAAAAACCCCAGGGCACCTGCTGGGCAGAGCAACAGATGAAGGCTCACTGGAGGGCTGGGAAGAGGTACTGGCAGGACCGTGGCTGGCCAGGCACAGCCGACAGCCAGGGCTGCCCCGCTGCGGGATGCAGGCGCAGGGCAAGGGAATGAGCTCCTGTGACACTTCCTCCCGAGAGCCTCCCCTTCAAGGACAAAGACCCCAAAACACAGCCACAGTGGAAAGCACCCCAAGAGGGCCAGATCCCCATGCAAACAGATACACGTGGCCCACGGTAACTCAAAGGCAGCCTCAGCCAGGAAGGGGCACAACAAGAAAGCGGCTGGCTGGGGACAGGGACGACGACTTCCAACTTATTTTCAAATCCGCTGCTAACCAGATGCAGAACAATCTTCATTCTTATAAAACCTACTTTTGAAAATTTCTCAAAACACAGTGTGCCGGGCCAGCCATGGGAGCACCTTCCTCTGGGAAGGAGAGGCTGGGGGGAGGGCAGGGAGCAGTGAGGGCGCCGTACTGCTGAGCAGAGGGACTTGGGTGCAGCATGTGGCTCAGGGAAGACAGGAGGACTCCAGGGGATCCAACGTCTACTTAGAAGTAAGAATGTGCTTTTCACATGGCCAGAAATTGGTCTGAGGCAAAGACAGCAGGCTGTACCCAATGAGATTTGCTAAAAGGCAGCACAATCTGGTCTACACATTCCAGGCTGCAGCAGAGCGGGCACCTCCCAGGAGACTCAACAGAGGCATCGCCCAGGACAGAGGGGGGCGGAAGGTGGTGCCTGGAGCTGGCAGCCTTTGGGGAGGCACGATGCGGGCTTTGAAACCTCTGCCAGCTTCTTAATGTTCCCAACTCTTACTGGCAACATCACCACTGACGTGTGCCCAGCTTCTCCCTCCCCCCGTCCCACTCTGAAAAGGCCAGCCAGGTACCTTACCTCTGCAAACAGAGGAGAAATAATTGTAGATAAACACTGAGAGAAAGGCCTCTTTGGGATGTCTTTCATCTTAGGGGAGAGGAAAAAAAGGTCATCAGAAACAGTTACATCGGCAATAATGCAATAAACCTCACATCTGGACTATGGAAGCTTGGGGGCTGCCTCTAACACCACACTGAGCAAACGTCCTCCGTGCACTACGACATCGGAAGAAGACCATCGGAGGCATTTCCTCTCACTAGACTTCAAAGTTTCATTTGCAGTGACATGCAAAACCCACACTCGGGGGAAACCGGCATCTGGGTCCATGCGGAACTCCATGGGCACAGGGTAGTGAACTGCCTCATCTCACTATCTGTGCAGAAGTGCTTTACTGGTTGGGCACGGTGGCTCACGCCTGTCATTCCAACACTGTGGGAAGCTGAGGCAGGAGGGTCACTTGAGCCCAAGAGTTGGAGTCCAGCCTGGGCAACACAGACCCTGTTTCTACAAAAAAAAAAAAAAAAAGTTTTAAATACACTGGACATGGCGTCACATGCCCGCAATCTCAGTTACTCAGGAGGCTAAGGTGGAAGGATCGCTTGAGCCCAGGAGTTTGAGGCTGCCGTGAGCTATGATGGCACCACTGCACTCCAGTCTGGGTGACAAGAGACCCTGTCTCAAAAAAAAGAGAGAGAGATAGAGAGAGAAAGTACTTTACTAATGCAAACCTGGAAATAGAAATCAGGTCAAGACCAACCATTCCAAGTACTGTCTAGGACTGAGGTCGAGTTTCTACTTTTGCAGCCTCCACTTGGACACCGAACACCTGTTCACTTATCAAAGCAGGACTTGTAGGATCAACAGGGGACAGCACTGGCCCACCCTGCCTGAGAGAAACTACACCACTATGCTTTACAAGACCCTAAATAGATGGCCTTTCATAACTTTAATGGGCATAAAACCAATTAATCAAAATTGTTTTACATAAATATCAAAAGCAATGCAGTTACTTATAACGTCCCTAAAACTCAATCACAAAATTATGACATGTATGTAAGTAACCCCAACATGCAAAACAGTCCCTCAAAGACAGCTATGAAATCAGTTCACGGGAGACCTCACCCCCAGACCCCACAACATTGCCAACTGGACAGCAGGGCTGCAGGGAGCAGAATGGAGCAGCACAGAACAGACCAGAGGCCAGACTCCCCAGTGTGAGCACCTGGATCATCAGACAGAACTGAAGTGCCTGATCTGTCCATCCCTTAGCAACAAAAAACAGCTGCCACAAAGGACTCCACCCGCACCCACAGCAAGCTTCACACACAAGTGCCTGCAAAACCCTGTGAACTGAGGTCAGTGTGAGCATTCTGGAGAAAGCAGACGTACTTTGTTTCTGTCTAAGTCCGACGGCTGAAGAGCTCCGTTCTCGAGATTCTTGGGATCTTTTTCTCGGATTGTGAAGATCCAGTCCCCAGAATCACTGCCCCCCGCAGCTTGGCCATCTGTTTCCCTTAACACAGAAATGCAGGGAAATCCCGTCAGTGCTCAAACACCTGCTCTGAGGACTCCAGGACCTCCGAATCCACACCCATCAATCCCAAGTCCCCACCCATCACATCCTTGCCCAGTCCTTCTGGGATTTTCCAAAGACACCCCTGCCTCCCTCACAGAGAAGAGACCATCGGAAGGTGGTTCCCACACCCTCCTGGGTGCCACTGTGTGCATGCCCACTCTCTTTCTCCTCCGCCTCTTCCTCTTCCTCCTAGAGGACACCTCCCCCACCTCCCTGGGAGCCCCTCTCTGGGGCATCAGCTTCTCTCTGCTGGGCTCCTCCTCTCACCACGCAGGAAGGCGTCCCTGCATCCTGCCTCACCACAGCCGTCTCTCAGCCCGGGTTCTGGGATCCACACTCGCTGCCTCCATTTCGTACCCTCCACTCATTCCAAAGCCCACTCATGTCCCTCTGCACACTCCCTGGCCCATCATAAGATGATGATGTGCTGGTCACTCCCTAGATCCCGAGTGGGCCTCACAGGCAATGATCCCTTTGCCCCACTGATCGACCCAATGCCTGTGGCCCCACTAAGCCTGCACCTCCTCCCACCCCTTGCCACACCTGTCCCCTCTCACTCACCCTTTGCTCTCTCGGCTCCAGTGACCTACACAGAACAGTGACCCCTAAGCCCGCCTCACCTGCCCAGCTGTCTCATGTGAATTCCACACCTCCATGCCACTTCACGCTGGACGTCTCCTCCTGGACAACTCCGACTCACACACACGGTCCACCCACACCTGGCTTCCTGCACCTCACATCACAACGCCTGCGGCCACGCTGCCCAAGCCTAGACGCTGGCTTCCCTCCTTGACCCAAATCCACCACATTGTCCTGGCTCTCCAAACCTCTCTCCAGTCTCTTTGTCTTGTCATCCCTGTTGCTACCCCTGCAAGCTCCCAATGGCAGCACCTCAGGAACTTCCAAGGTCAGTGGTCTCAACCTTGGCTTTACACTGGCATCACCCAGAAACCCTGAAAAACTACTTAGGGTCTCATCCCCAGAAACCCTCATTCTGCTGACCTGGAACATGGAACTGCACTGTGGGCCAACTTTATTCCTGCCAAGGTGTGCAGAACGGATGAGTTCCCAGGCTCCCACTTCCTGACACGTCCCTGCCCAACCGCCTCCCCAGCCTTCCCCACGCAAATGGCTGCAGCCCCACTTTGCCTCTGAAGCCAAAAGAATTCCTAGATGCCGAACTTGACAGCAGTTCTCAGTAAGTCACTTCCTGGTACATAGCTTCTACCAGACTCAACAGGGAATCACAAAAACATGCACTTCTAGCCTTTCAGGTATTCATGTGACACAGTTTCATCTCATCAAGATTTTAAGAACAGGAAGTGTAATGGAAAACAAACAAAACAGAACAGAAAGAAACAAAACAGAACAGAGCGGAACAGCCAGGTCCAGATCCCTAAGCACAGCTCTAACAGAGTTCACCCGCAGAAACTCCACCGGCAACACCAAGCGGCTAAATGATGTCCAAACAGGCCCAAGCTGTGTCTAACACAACGATCGCCACCAACCTGGATTATCTGAAAAAAACTCAGCAAGAAACGAAACGCACACCGAACAAGCGACAAGGACCAGCAGCTCCATCCCACACCACGCTTGGGCCACCCAGGGGCCACTTACGCGTCAGAATCCTCAGAGCTTGAGTCGTCATGGCTCTGCTCGGCCTTCCATCTCTTGTACCTGTCGATGAGCTCGGTCAAGTAGGAAGTTTTCTTTGCATTGCGTAGGATAAACTTGTGCTTCAGTAACTCCCTAGCAGTGGGTCTCTGGAAAAACACACACAACAACCCAAGTATGAGAGGAAGCTCTCCATCCCCCCAAAAAGGACAGACTTCAGCCTCAAAACATCAACCCGCACACTGACACCTGATGGCCGGACTCCACTCCACAGCTCTTCTCACTGTGACGCACCCCAAGACGAGAGTCCCAGGGCCTGCGCCTGGACTCCGGGTGCTGTGGTGGGCATGGCGCTAAGTTTCCAAGGAGGTCCTTAACATTCTACAGGTAGCCATCCAATGAAAGCACAAGAACTTCCCCCAGAAAAATGCACTTCCACAGAAAACTGCACAGAACTTCACGGGGATTATTCATGAGAGCTTACCTCCTAATTTATAAAATACTTTATGAAAAATGCTGACAAAATACATGTTCTGTGTCGCTTTAACTTTTTTTTTTTTGAGACAGAGTCTTGCTCTGTTGCCCAGGCTGGAGTGCAGTGGTTAGATCTCAGCTCACTGCAACTTCTGCCTCACACGTTCAAGCAATTCTCCTGCTTCAGCCTCCTGAGTAGCTGGGACTACAGGAATGTGCCACTACACCTAGCTACCTTTTTCTATTTTTAGTAGAGACAGGGTTTCACCATGTTGGCCAGGCTAGTCTCAAACTCCTGACCTCCGGTGATCCACCCGCCTCAGACTCTCAAAGTGCTGGGATTATAGGCATGAGCCACCGCGCCTGGCCGCTTTGTTAACTTTCTGTATTAATGTTTGACCACATCCAGACATATAATAGAAATGTCGATTTGGGATTATCTCAAAGAAACAGTAAGGGAGCCAGCAGATGCCCTTTTTCCTGTGGGCTGAAAGAATAGCTGGGTGCTCTTCATCACCCACTTTCCCAGTTTAGAAAGGCTGTTTCCCAGGTCCCTCCCTTCCCTTGTTATTGGGCTGAGGACTTCACCCATGCCCTGAGCTCAGCACGGCCACTGCAAGCAGCACCTGGCCAGCTACCTGCCTTGAAGATGGCGACAGTGACAGGAAATGTGCTTCCCAAGGAAATCAGCATGGCCCAAATTGGGACAGAAGGAACACCCAAACACCGAGTCAAACCAAGTTCCCACTCACTCCAAACTACGAAAGCTTGATTACAAGAGTCAAGCACGTTTTCGGATTCAAACTCATGAGAAACTTGATCACCTGAGGTACTCTCCCTCCCTGTCCGCATGAGGGTGAAACTCCAACTAACCCCGAGGTACTCATATTCTCGCCTCTCAGCCAGCTCCTCAGTAGCTGTGGGATGGAGTGGTGTGTGCTGGGGAATAAGCCCATACTAGACACATGCTGTGCACGGAAAGGCATGCCTGCAAGTGGCCATATCTCCGCCAGTGCATGGTGGCTGCAATAAACATCATCATGTAATAAAATGCAGAGCATCGTGGCACGTGGGACAAGCCCTGCCACTACCTGATGCTGATGGGGTGATCAATCACTGGCGTGGTGGTCTCCGGCTGCATCTCCTTAGAGGTGCTTAGAAAATGTTGCATTCTGGCCGGACACAGTTGCTCACACCTGTAATCCCAGCACTTTGGGAGGCCGAGGCAGTGGATCATGAGGTCAGGAGATCGAGACCAGCCTGGCCAACATGGTGAAACCACATCTCTACTAAAAATACAAAAATTAGCTGGGTGTGGTGGTGCGCACCTGTAGTCCCAGCTACTCGGGAGGCTGAGGCAGGAGAATCCACTGAACCCAAGAGGCGGAGGTTGCAGTGAGCCAAGATCACGCCACTGCATTCCAGCCTGGTGACAGAGTGAGACTCCGTCTCAAAAAAAAAAAAGAAAAAAGAAAAAAAAAGAAAACGTTGCATTCCCCACTTAATTCCTTTACCCAAACCGGCATATTAGAAAACCATGGTGCTCTTGTAAAAGTAACCACTCATTTTTAATTAAGAGTTAGGAAAAGGGGGACTCAGCTTGGCCTTCAGCTAACTCTGCTGGAAAACTCAAAACAAGGACATATGGTGCTGCATCCAACACCAACACACACTGACAACTTTCAAAGAAATGTCCTAATTCAAAGAGAAAACAAGGCAAAGCCACATAGTCGTTACTGCTGTAAGGCTCTGCCAGAGTCTATTAAACTTAAAAAGAGAAGTAGGCAGGAAGAGGCGGGGGTAGCAAAGAGTGGGGCTTGGTTGTATTTGTATTTTCTAATCTTTTGTTTCCTAACACATGCCACCTGGAAACTGAAAACACTTACTTTAAAGACATATTTAGCCCTTTGTTTCCAGGCTAACCTTTCCCATTCCTAAAAACAGTGTAACAGTTTATGGCCTGATCCTCTATCAATATTAAACTTTGATGATTCCACATTTCATATTAAGGAGAATATTCTTCAGATTCAATGAAGTATGAGATGGTAGAAATCTAAAGGAAAACAAGGAAATTGCTGATACTTATAAAATGTATTTGCAAACCAAAGAGGTTAATCATACTTATTTAGAAAAAGAAAAATCAGTAATTCCATGAAGACAGCTGAAAAGAGTGATTAAAGAAATCCTAACAGGATGTATCTAAACCAAGTCAAGACTCACATGAGGAGGGACGTTCAGATCCCCAGGAAACTTACAAAGCTCGGCTCCTTATTCAAACAGGCCTCCACAAACTCCTTGAGGGGTTTACTGTAGTTTCCTTCCAACGTTGGTGGGTTGTTCTTTGGAATGAGGAATAAAACTTTCATGGGGTGCAGCTCGGAATGAGGTGGTTCCCCTCTTGCAAGTTCAATAGCTGTTATGCCCAGGGACCAGATGTCTGCCTGCGACAAGAAAAGCATCTTTACCAACACCAAGAAGGAATCAATTCCAATGAACAGTATTTAGGAGAAAAGTGGTAACATGTCTCAATACTTCTGAGGTTTGGAAAAAGGTATTTTTAACTGCTATTTAAGAGCGTAAGTCCTCGCTATAAATTCAAGAGACAATGACAGGAGAAAGTGGAACATCCCAAATGCTTTCTGCCTCTACACGGAGACTGCTTATCAAATCACTCCTAACACACCTCCTGCTGGATGCGTTCAGCATTCCCTGTGGAGTCCCTGAAACCAGCAGGACTGGTAGGAGAGGTGAGCAGAGAGGAGGAGTCCAGAGAGGGAGTACACTCGTGGGTCACCACCCCCCAGCAGTGCTTAGAACTTAGGGCACAGCTTTGAGGTCAAGAGCAGGTACCTTGGTCTTAAGAGACCTGGGCTGAAATGCCAGTTCTACAAAGTCCTGTGACATCGGATGAAAGGGCTAACCTCTGAGCCTTGTTTCCCTAGTTTGTAGAAGAGGAGGTGGCCAAGCCAGGTGCCTTACATGGGGCCCAGAACTTAAAAAAAAAAAAAAGTTTATTACAAAAATGCTCAAACATACAAAGAACTAAGAAATAGTAATATAATGCATCCTCATATACCTATTGCAAGAATTTCGTGATTATTAACATTTTCCCACACAGGCTTTGTCCATGTGTCTGTGTGTCATCATCCCCCCGCCGAATACTTCAGTGTGCCAATGTAAGGAATTTTTACTACCTATCAGTGCCTAAAATTAACACCAATTTCTTCATGTCCTGTATAATTAAATGTTCTCCGCTGTTCAAAAACAGTCATTCCATGGCTGGTTTATCTGAATCAGGATCCAAACACAGTCCACGGGGTACAACAGACTGTTTCAACCTACAACAGTCCTCTCCCCAGTGCCGTCAACTTGAAACAGGTCCCAAGTTCTGGATTTGTCTAGTGGTTTCTTCCTGGTGTCATTTACTGTGTTTCTCTAGTGCCTGCATTTTCTGCCAAATGTCCTATGGGAGACATCTGTGAAAACTGTGTGCCCCAACCAGCACACGTCGAGTCCAGCTGCCCCAACTCCTTCTGCCCAGCACATGCCTGTGGCCACAACCAAGCAGTTAGGTGAAGGAACGAAGTCCTTGAACATGTCATGTAAATGAGAGGAGCCAGGTAGTCTTAAGAGGAACTTGACAGCTGATGAGACTTTGACAGCAGATGATACCAATTCCCACACAGGACCAAAGCCGACAGGGAGGCAGGATATAGTCCTATATGGGCTGGCAGAAGATGACTTGGGGACCGGGGTAGAGAACACGCCTTACTCTGGTACAGCTTCCCTGCTGCTCTCACTGTGCACTATAATCCATCATTATTCCAAGAACTTCAGCTAGAATCGAATACATCTCTCGCACTCATTCTTCAGCAGGAAATGCAGAGGCTGAAGCATCATTGTGGTGGCTGCAAGGTGCTTTAACTCTCTAGAGGACACACTTGCCATGTTCCTGCAACCTTAGCGAGTACCAGAAATCCCTACTGGAAGCCCCTGAGCCCATGGGAGTGATGCCTATGGCATATTCTATTTCCTTATTCTCAGTGAAGACAAAAAGCTGCCAGCAAGTCTTGTTCTAAATTCTTCCTACTAAATCTTATACTGAAGGGGTCAGTCTAGAAGAGCTGATGTTAGAACTATTACTGTTTTCCTTCCCTCTATAACTTGGACTCTTCACTTTAGTTTGCATTACATTATCTTAAAAACCAGTAGAAATGCAAATGATCCCGGTCTCTTGCCCCTAGGAGGGGGGAGGCAGGTACACGGGAGCACACAGGTGGGCAAGCACCCAGAACCATGGCCACGGCAGGAGGACAGGAGTGAGCAGGCACAAGGAGGGAGGAGGGGAGAGGCAAGAACAGAGGCAACTAATTATGACTCATGCCCAGCAGCACTTCTCCACGCCAACAGGTGACTATCAGGTTTGTGTGATTCCACGTCTGTCTGCCTCCCAGGCATCCCAAATTTTGTTACAGTTCCTGCTGTTTTCAAAGCATGCTGTCCTCCAGCCATATAGATCCAGAGCCTTCTCATTTTTAAGGGCACATAATAGTTATACGAATTTTGGGGGTACCCATAACATTCTGGTACAAGTATACAGTGTGTAGCAATCAAATCTGGGTAGCTAGGATACCTCTCACCTCAAACATCGATCATTCCTTTGTGTTGGGATCATTCCAAATCATCTCTTCTGGCTATTTGAAACACAATAAATTATTAACTATAGTTACCCTATTGTGCTACTGAACCTGATCTCTGACGGATGCTCCTCCGGACCTCCAAGCATCTCTCAACCAGCTAAGCACATTCGGTGACTGGCAGCGCCCGGCAGTGGCCAGTCTCAGGGACAGACAGTAAGCAGGCAGCAGCCAGCACGGAGGAGCGTCCACAGGCCAATGTGCACCATGGGAAGTCCACTGAGAAAACCCTGCCAGCCCCATCTGAACGCAACCCACACAGCGCTTGCCTGGCTTCCCAGGAGGGCAGCATAGCACCATCAAGAACAAACATGGGGGCCAGGGCGCGGTGACTCATGCCCGTAATCCCACCACTTTGAGAGGCTGAGGCAGACAGATCACTTGAGGCCAGGAATTTGAGACAAGCCTGGCCAACACGGCGAAACCCCATCTCTACTAAAAATACAAAAATTAGGCAGGCGTGGTGGCCTGCACCTGTAGTCCTAGCTACTTGGGAGGCTGAAGCAGGAGAATCACTTGAACCTCGGAGGCAGATGTTGCAATGAGCAATACTGTAAGCCTGGGTGACAGAGTGAGACCCTGTATCAAAAAACAAAAGGGGAGGCCATCCTCCCAGGCAGCCATGCCAGGAGCCCAAGGGTCACCCAGCTCTTTAGGACTCCCTCTTTGGACCCTCCTAAATCCCAGGGTATATGGTTGCTGGGCTCTCAGCACCCTGCGTCCCCTCTACCCCTCCTAACTTGGATCAGTCTAAAGCGATCTCTTCTCCCCAGGACTTCTGTGGAGGGCTCCCACGTGGTCTTCCTGCCTGCTGGCTCTCCTGCCAGACATCTAACTATGACTAATTTGGAAACCTGGACTGGCACCTGAATCAATGGCAAGCAATGTGGCCATACAACACATCGAAAGCCACAAAAATATCCAAACTTGTTAAAACCAATCACTTCCACTTCTAGGCATCTATACTAAATTTTAAATTTGGAAGATGGTATATGCCCAAAATATTCAACAGGAGCATTACTTATGTTCAACCTCAGAAGAATAATTAAGTTGCTATGGCACATTAACTTAGTGAAGTATGGTATTCAACAATGTCTTGATAAACATACATATTATTGAGTTTATCTATTACTGCTTCTAGGAAAAATGACAGAAGATTAAGAACTTATCTCTGAGGTGTTTTGTTTTTGAGGTGAGGACTCACTCTGTCACCCAGGCTGGTGCCTCAACCTCATAGGCTCAAGCCATCCTCCCACCTCAGCCTCCTGGATAGCTGGCTAGGACTACAGGGCACACCACCATGCCCAGCTAATTTATTAATTCTTTGAAGAGGCAGGAGTCAGAGGTGGGGGTAGGTCTTGCTTTATTGCTTAGGCTGGTCTTGAACTCCTGGCCTCAAGCTCTCCTCCCAAAGTGCCGGGATTATAGGGGTGAGCCACTGTGCCAGGCCCATGTCTGAGTTTTAAAGTAAACGTTATGTGAGGAACAGGCAGTCATTTCCAAAGCAATTAAAATGAGGTGAAAGGAGAGACCCACTTTGGGCTATTTGGGAAAGATATGAAATTAGATATTAAGACACTGACAACAGAGAAAACAAACAGTGGTTTCTAATATATGCTCCAGTCAGAAGCTGCAAATGCACATGTTCACTGTGAGCAGATCTTCCTGGGGCTCGCTCCTGAGTGACCCCTGAGCTCTTTGTCACTGATGATTCAGGACTCGCCCCGACAATGGGAGAGGTGGGAGTCCACCTGGCAGCATCCTCCGTCTTCACAGTATTGTGTCAGATAAAGCACACTGGCTACAAATCTAAAGATACAATACAATTTAAGTGACAGTTTTTAAATTATATAGGGAAAATAATTCTAAAAGAAACCAATCAACTCTATAATCAAAAGGAAGGAGAAAACCACAGATAACCTTAAGTCACAGTTGTAACTAGGCAAAACAAAATCTGATTTAATATAAGCGTATTACTTAAGCAGATGCGATCTTTAGGAACACACTTGTAAGTGGTCTCTAGAGGTGTACATGATGTTTATGACCACTAAGAGCAACATGTGGTTGACCAAACATTACTACCTGCGAAAATAAAGCCTGCTGCCTCCCGCTTCACCTTCTTCCCTCGCCCTCAGGGCTCGTCCTCCCAGCCAGGCCTGTGGGTAATTCTTGATCGGGATGCAGGCGCAGGGAGGCCGTGGGCTCAGCTCCCAGTGACAGGAAGAGCTGGTGCACAGTGCACTAGACAGGCCGGCTGCCTGGCTTCTGGCAGCTCGTCAGCTAATCCCATCACGCTTTCACTCATCTTCAACAATGTTATTTTTCTCCATCAATGCATCACCAATTTCCACTTTCCACCATGGTTAGACTGCAAACCAAGCACAATCCATTCGCTAACATACCATCATCAAAATTTTACAAGGAAAAAGGGAGACTTGAGTTCTTCAGCCCAAGATCTCTCTCTAGTGTTGAAACCGGAGGCTTCTTGGCGGTGAGCAGAGTTATCTCCCTTGGCACCACCTCCCAAGAATAAAGACTCCTTCAAACAAACCTAACTTCCCAAAATCCCCTTAAAACATTAGTCATGAAGGTTCTTAACGACATATGGGCAATAAAGACTTAGTAAAGTCATGCTTAGGTTAAGAACTGAGATTGACAGAAGATGCCCTCTGTATGCAAATACATTCAGCAACACCTGAGCAGCCCAGACGAGACAAGGGGACACAGGTAGTGCCAGAGGTGACAATGCTCGAAAAGGTCCCAAACAGATTCTAAACATAAACAGGAAACATAGGTGTGTATTCCCTTTAGTTCAGTGAGAGGAAGAAGCTAGTGAGTCAGGTGGAGTCCATCACTTCTCCCAACCTTGCCTTCGAGAACCACCGTGTGAACCTAGGTGTGACTTGGGCACGTGCCTTCCTAACTACCATACAGAACCCTCTCCCCAATAACGGGAAGGTCTTTCCTTACCTGCAGTGCACAGACTAGGGGGGAAATTGTCTAGGAGTCACTCAAGAGAGAATGGAGGGAAAGCTGGGAAGCGGCTGAGTGAGTCACGAGACCAGAACAGCCTCCAGTGCACCCCCAGGAGCACTGGCTGCCCAGGAAGCCAGCCAGCCACTGGAGGGCCACACACGGGGCAGGTGGAAGAGCAACCTTGTCAGGCCCTGCTTGTGACAACAGCTGCCAGTCCAGAGCCACACTGGGGCGGGGGCGGGGGGGCAGGGGAAATCTCAGCCCTAAGGCTCAGCCTGAAACCCAGCTTCTGATAACTTTGAGACTCAGGCACAGATGTGACCCTCACAGGTCCTCACCACACGCCTCCCAGATCAAAAAACCTGGAAAGTCAATTTCACATCAACCTAAGAGTTTGCTCACGATTTCCAGTTCAGAGTTGTTGGGTATGATCTAAGCAAGTGAAACAACTAACTTCTCACACAAGTCAGAGCAAAGGTAAAAAGTGACCAAAAATGTGACACATTCTCTCATACTATCTCTCTAATCCACCCCACAATACTGCAATACCTACCGATCAGATCAGAGCCTTCTGATGGTTTTTTTTCTTTTGAGACAGGGTCTTGTTCTGCTGCCCAGGCTGGAGTGCAGTGATGCAATCTGGGCTTACTGCAACCTCTGCCCCCTGGGTTCAAGCAATTCTCCTGTCTCAGCCTCCTGAGTAGCTGGGACTACAGGAGTGCGTCACCAAGCCCAGCTAATTTTAGTATTTTTAGTAGAAATGGGGTTTCATGATGTTAGCCAGGCTGGTCTCAAATTCCCAGCCTCGTGCTGGGATTACAGGCGCTCATGAGCCACCACACCTGGCCAGAGCCTCCTGATGCTGAAGAGCTGGAAGAAGGCAGCTGGCCAAGGTGTGATGTTGTGACAGTTCCTCCAGCAAACGCCCACAGAGGCCCTGCCCTCTAAGGAAAGCGGGTGGGGACAGCTGAGGCAGACGGGACAGCTCTTGAAGAAAGGTTCTCAAGCAAGCAGTGACGGCGGAACTGAAAATGTTAGATCTTCACATGGCCTGTTTCCTTTTCTCTGTGGCACTTTGCGTGATCTGAAACTGCTTATTTACCGTTTCTTCTCTCTACCTCACGAGAGGAGGGAGTGTGCCGTCTTGCTCACAGCTGTATTCACAGCACAGTTGCTCAGTACAAATTTGTGAATGAATGACACCAGCTTGATTTTCTTCATTTGAAGGCACTTAAAACTTTTTAAGTTTAATGTTTGTAATACACCTTTTGTCCTCTTGAAAAGATTCTGACATATGTAATCATCTCTGTTCATTCATTTTGCTTGGTACCAGGCAACATCTTTGACTTATAGGTTCACATTATTCTTAACTTCAGGTAAGTTTTAAATCTTTAAAAGAGCTTCTGTATATTTATTCTGGAGTTTAACCAAGTAGTACTGTGCACTGATTCTTTCAAAACTCTTTCAAACATCTCTCAGTTTGAGTCACAACTAGAATGCCATCTCCCCAAGGCCCAACTCTGAAATGGCCTCGTGCTGAGGGGCCCACACCTTCTGCCTGCCACTCTCTAGGGCTATTTCTCACCTAAGGCAGGTAACTCACTGAAAAAGGTGACTACAACATGGCCCGCTTGCTCCTAAAGTGCTGTTAATTCTTCCTTGTTTACTATCAGTCTCCCCCATATGAATTTAAGATGTACAGGAGAAGAGACTTTTGTTCTTGTCTACTCCAGTATTACTGGAATCTAGAAAAATGTGTCTACACTGAATGGGCTAAATGAATGAAACAATCAATATGAAATAAATACAATAATGAAAGAGGGAGAGAGAAAGAGAAGGAAGGAGGGTGAAGAAGGAAGGAGGGGGAGGAAGGGGAAGAGAGGGAGGGAGAGAGGGATGGAAGGAGGGAGGGAGAAAGAGGGGTGGAGAAGGGGGAGAGGGGGAGGGAGGGAGGGAGGGAAGGAAATCTAAGCTCAGAGTCCTCAGTCACATGGTAGATCAGCTAATTTACTACAGTGTATGAGAAGAGAATAATCAGGGTGGTGTCATCCGATGAGTTAAGAAACATGGGTTCTAGTCTCAGCCTTACCAAAATCTACACAGATGAACTCTGATAAATGGGCCTCAGTTTAAAATAAAGACTATGGACTAAACATGTAAGTTCCTGGTCAAGTCCTAAAATTACATGAGCCCAGGAAAAGGGCCAACAGCCAAGGTGGCTGCAGAAATGAGAAGCGGCCAAGGTGGTGTCCCTCCCACGTGGGGCAGAGACACTCTCACACAGCACACACACACGAGACCAGCCAGGTCTGCTATGTAGGGGGCGGTGGCGGGGAACCACTAGTCACTCACCGGCCAGTGGCTGTCAAGGCCACCACAATGCTCAGAAAAGCCACGGCCACTGCTACCACTCAACAGTGAGACGGTCGGGCTCACTCCTCCCATGGTGGAACCAGGTGTGCCCACAACCTGAGCTACAACCTGGACATTTTTTTTTTTTTGAGACGGAGTCTCACTCTGTCACCCAGGCTGGAGTGCAGTAGCATGATCTCAGCTCACTGTAACCTTTGTCTCCTGGGTTCAAGCAATTCTTGCCTTAACCTCCCGAGTAGCTAGGACTACAGGAACACGCTGCCACACCCAGCTAATTTTTATATATATATTTTTTTAAGTAGAGACAGGGTTTTGCCGTGTTGCCCAGGCTTGTCACGAACTCCTGAGCTCAGGCAATCTGCCCACCTCCACCTCCCAAATGCTGGGATTACAGGCGTGAGACACCACACCCAACCGGACTAACAGTCTGTGGCTGGCAACGGTGACCCTGGGTCTGCAGGGCAAGTCACCTGGTGCTTCCTGTACTATGGTTAACAAGGTGGGAAATCTACTGAGTACTGGGAAGATTTCTATTTAAAAGAAGCAGCAAGGTTTGGCCTAGATACATATCTGAGTTAAATATTTGTTTGCTCAGAAATCTGGGGCCCAGGAAAGCCGATTCTCCGTGGATCACGAGAGTCCTGAGAAGAGCAGACTGTGGGAACTGAAGTTAAATCGGAGCCTGGGGAGGCAAAGTCCCAGGATTTTTCATCCCATCTAACGGAGTTCACAAAGGGGGAGGGGGAGCAGAGAAAAAGAATATGAGAAAAAGTAGGAGACCGTACACAGGACAAGTGAAAACACTTGGAAGAAATGGGGAGGATTTTATCTCATGTTGACAAGGACCCGCTGGGAAAGAGAATCCTGAGAATTAAAAATAATAGGAAGACTCTGCAGCAGTCACTGGAAGCACGTTCTTTCTCTGTTCTCTCATTTCCGTGGACCCCTCCCTTTCTCTTGCAGGAGAGAGCCCCTTTCTCTACAATCCTCTCAAGGCTGCAGAGAATCACACACTTGCATGTCAACCCCCAACTGTGCCCAGAGAGCAGGTGGAGCCCCTCCGCAGCCCCACATGCCTCCACCCCTCACCGCCGCCACCCCTCACCACTGCCATGGCAGTCCTTCTGTTCCTCCCAGCCCCCTCGGTCCTGTGTCCCCACCCCCACCAAACACACATGGCCTGAGCTAAAAACCTCAGCCATGGTGGGCTGGATAAGCAAAGGGTATTAAACGATACAGCAGGAGACAGAGGAGAAAACTGTTTGTAACCAAGGCTGAAGAATTACCCATATGGCCCACCTCAAGGTACCAGCTTCCTTCCAACTTAGAAAAGCCACCAGGTTCAAGAACGAAAGGTGGGAGCCCTCCAGACCAGTGAGGCCAGACCTAGTGGGGCACAGCACCGGCCCTCACCTTCCCCTCACCTTGGAGTCGTAGGCTGACTGCTTGATGACCTCAGGTGCCATCCAGAACGGGGTGCCCACAAAGGTGTTCCTTTTGATCTGGGTGTCGGTCAGCTGGCCAGCCACGCCAAAGTCCGCCAGCTTCACCTCACCATGCTCAGAGAGTAGGACGTTGGCCGCTGCAAAGGAAAGCCAAGGGCACCCTAGACGGCGTGGACTCACGACTCCGTGCACTGCCGCAAGGAACATGTGCTTCTTGTCCCCAGCCAGGCGGCGAGCCCGAGAACAGGCACCGGAGCTACACTTTTCGTCAGACCCCCTCAGAGCCAGCCCAGCCCAGGCAAGGCATGATTTTGCCCAAACAATTACAGTCCACTAAAGGACCTTTAAAAAAACAAAGAGCCAGAGAAAACGGCTTTGCTGAAGGAAGCCAAGCCAGCAGAGAAGCAAAGCAGAGCCCATGAGGAAACCCCGCAGCCACCCACCTCCACCTTCAGTATCTCAAAGGCAGGAAAATGGACGTGCTCTTACCTTTAATGTCTCTATGGATTTTCTTCTCTGAATGGAGATAATCAAGTCCTTTCAGTATTTCTCTTAATATAGTAGCGATCTGGGTTTCATCTAACGAGCCAGGTTCTAACTAAGAAGAGAACAAATTCTTTAAGTTACTTAAATGATTACCTTATGAGCAGTTTGAGATAAAACAGAAGCACCTCCATGTTAACGGACAAGGATAAAATCTTAAATCTTTTTCACTTAAAACACATGATTTTGCCCAAACAATTACAGTCCACTAAAACACCCTTAAAAAAACAAAGAGCCAGAAAAAAACAGCTTTGCTGAATGAAGCCAAGCCAGCAGAGAAGCAAAGCAGAGCCCATGAAGAAACCCCGCGGCCCTGCCTGCACCTGCCGCTGACGACAGGGCACCCCTCAGGCCCTGGCAAGAGCCAGGCACAGGCTGGGGGGTTTCACTCCAGGAAACAGCCCAGAAACTCACAGAGCGGCCAGGATCTGCCCTAACATATATGGTTCCCTTACCAGAAGACTTGCCCCTGGTACCCAAAAACACCTAGGAAAGAAAGCCAAGAAGCCAACGGCCTCCGAGGAGATCTTTGTACCGAATTTTAAAAATCTGCAGTTAAAGCTCTACAACTTGGGGGAATGCAGCTGAAAGAGCTTAAATCCTAATAGTTTGGGATTTGTTATATAACAGATATTATATAATAAAAATTACTATTTATTAATCCCTGAGATAATAATTACCTCTGAAAGCTTTTATTCTCAGAAACTCAAAATAATTGTTTTTGTTGACTCTTTTATATCCACAACTGTGTAAGATGAAAGGAAGAAATGTCAGGTGTGCACATCTCCATGTAAAAGGAAAGGAAAAGCGGGTTCACAGGCTCACTTCAAACCAGATTGGAAGCCCCCTGCCCCCGGCAGAGTGGGGCAGTCCGTCACAAACAGGATGACAGTGGCAAAGCCACCAACGCTCCCTGGAACCACAGACACAGAGCCAGACAGAGGGCAGACGTCTAATCCAATGCAAGCAGGATTCCCCAGAGTCACCATCCCCCATTCTGTGTTTTCAGACTTGACAGTGAGTGTCTTCCCAGCTCACATCCACACATTTTAGCCAATAGGAAGACACAATCCAGTGCCTTTCACTAAGTTTTAAAAAGATAAGTAAACATGCTTTAAGTGAAGGGATGGAAACTCAGGGGCTCCTCCGTGGGAAGCGACTCAGGCGGGCACATCTTTGGGACAGACCCCGACAGTCTCCCTTGCGTGTCCCAGCTGCTTCACCAGGACGTCCTGTTCAACACCCCGAAGGGCTTATGGGGCAGTGTGGAGGCAACCAAGACAGCCCTTGTCACCTAAACCCCGGCCTGACTCATACCTGGCACTGCTTTCCACTCATCAGCGAGCTGTGCTTGCAGGCCCACCCCAGTCTACATAGCAACCCCAGGGTCAGGCCCACTCTCTCGGAGGTGGCCTCTCCTCACACGCTGGCCTCGCTGGGACTCCAGCCTGCCTGGCAGCAGACACACCTGGAATCCAGCAGACACACCTGGAAAACAGCAAACACACCTGGAATCCAGACACAACTGGAAAACAGCAGACACACCTGGGATCCAGCCGCCCCTGGCCACCTCCACTCAAGACCCAGGTGCAGAGAACGCGCTTGCTTTCAGTTTGACCTCACATCTATGCTCGGAGAAGGTCAAAATGCCTGTGTCCGCTGCCTGCCAGGAATTATCTCAAATTCCAAGTAAGATACTGTCTAAAAGTTACCTCGGACTAAGACATTATGGCACATACCCTGTTCCCCAGAATGCAGTTATTCCCAGTTATCTGACCAAGTGTCTTATTTTCAAGAAATGCATGTGGAAACTAGTACTCTAAAGAACACAAGCTGGAAAACCCTGCCTTAAGTCTGCTTTCTCCACATCTATTTTTCAGTGTTCATAGAATGTAGAAATCATAATTTTTAAAATGAAGAACACAGACTTTTCTCATCACCTGGGGGAAAGGAGGGAGGAGGATAGAGAACCGGAGTGTTTGCTTTTGTTCACAACCCTGGAGTGCAGGAGAATCCAGTTGGTCAAAGATCAAAGTCACTTTAGAGGCCGGGCGTGGTGGCTCACACCTGTAATCCCAGCACTTTGGGAGGCTGAGGCCAGTGGATCACCTGAGGTTGGGAGTTCGAGACCAGCCTGGCAAACATGTTGAAACCCTGTCTCTACTAAAATTACAGGAAAACTAGCCAGGCGTGGTGGCACATGCTTGTAATCCCAGCTACGTGAGAGGCTGAGGCAGGAGAATCCCTTGAACCCAGGAGGCAGAGGTTGCAGTGAGCTAAGATCGCACCATTGCATTCCAGCCTGGGCGACAGAGCAAGACTCCGTCTTAAAAAAAAAAAAAAAGAGTCAGGTCCCATCTCTAATCTCCTCCTTCACCAAGTCTTTGCCCAAGCAGATATCAATAACCTGTGGCTAGACCCAGCTTGACCACCTCCCTCCCATTACCAAGTCTCCCGAAAGCAACAGCAGAGCAGCCTGCTGTCATTCCCAAGGGGTGCTAAGTGGAGGAGGTGAGGAAAACTCACGGGAAATCCTCCCCTGGTTAATGAAGGGCTGGCTCTGTGATGACTATCTGCATGGTTCTGCCCTTTGAAATCTGGCCTGAACACCATCCATCATTGATTTATATGCCCATGGGGAACGAGAACAAACAGGAGAAAACAGATAAGCTCTACTTACTTGGGGGGAAATCCTTCCTGCATCAAAATTCACTGTGAAGGGTAATTCAGCTGCTCTCTACCCCACAGAGTATGGTCTCCATCATTCAGGAAGTTACAGACTATTCAAATAGCAGCCAGGAAATAAACCTAGACCACATCCTACCTCTGGGTGACTTCTAACTCCCCCTCCCCGAGTCTGTCCTCCCCTGCTTCAAATCTATCAGCCAGGGGCACAGTCACAACAAGAGACCACATTTCCCAGACTCTGAGCAGCAGGCTGTGGTCACGTGACTAAGACCTCGCCAACAGGACAGGCAGGAGCAAACATGCCCCTGAGAGGACAATGGCTGAAGACCGAGGGAAGCCTGGGGCTCCAGATGGTGGAGCCACCCACAAGCGCAGACCATGACAGTGTGGACCACAGCCACTGACCCCACATGCGGGGGAGAAATTAATTTCTAACTTTTGTGAGACACAGCTTTAGAGCTGCTGTGACGGCAACTTGGCCTATATGTTAATGAACATGACATCTCATTTCTTAAAACCCATGCTGTGTATTCATTTTTTAAGTTTGTCAAACATCCCTGCCTGATTAAGTGACTGATTTATGTAGCATAGTCCCTTTGTAATTAGATTCCAAGGTTGTCCCTCAGATTCTCTGGCAACACTGACTGATCTTTTAATCAGCTAAAACCTTCTGTCTCAGGCCCTCTGTGGCTCATCCTCACCCCAGCTCCCCATTCACCTCCCCCTGCGTTGTTTTCCCTGTAGGAAGGAACCTTCTAACAAACAGTGTAACTGACCGACCTCCCCCACAGAACTCCTCGAGAGCAGGACTTTCCACTGCTGTGTCCACCGCAATAACCCCAATGGCCAGAGCAGCCTGACATGCAGGAGGACATAAGTCTATGCTGAATGAAAAATGATTCCCTCACTAGGCTACAAAGATGGACTGCACTGTACGTTAGGGTATCTTGGACTGTGTGTTACTTCTTATGCTCTTCTAAGTCAGGGCACCCTACAGGCAGCTGGAACTTGAGAGATGACTGACGTCAGTAGTTTTCAAGCTACATTCCAAAGAGGCCGGTGGCCCTGGGAATCATATAGACACTGAATTTCAATTTACCATTTTATTTTAAATTTTTTTAACAGAGCATACTCAAATATGTGCATTCAAAATAAAATGTATGCCTATTTTATATTCATGGCTCTTAATAATACCATCTCTCTGGCTGGGCGTGGTGGCTCACGTTTGTAATCCCAGCACTTTGGGAGGCCAAGGCAGGTAGATCACAAGATCAGGAGTTCGAGACCAGCCTGGCCAATATGGTGAAATCCCATCTCTATTAAAAATACAAAAATTAGCTGGGCATGGTGGCGTGCACCTGTTGTCCCAGCTACTTGGGAGACTGAGGCAGAAGAATCCCTTGAACCCAGGAGGCGGAGGTTGCAGTGAGCCAAGATTACGCCACCACACTCCAGCCTGGGTGACAGAGCAAGACTCCGTCTCACAAAAATAAAAATAAATACTGTCTCTTTATTTGCTACACAAGATCCTAAATTTGCATCGTTTTAAAAGTTAGAAAGCACCCCAAGAGCGGAAAAGGCGGCTAATAGACGCACCCCCGGCCAGCTGAGGGATGCCCATGTCTGAAAGCAGACCTGGGCTCCTCCCAGCCTTCAAGTCCTAAAGCCTCTCCGCTTCGTCCTTTGCACTGATGTGTGGAGCTGAGATTTATGTATAGGCCATGTTGTCTGCCACCCAATCTTTAACTTGGGGCAAAGTCACTTCCCCTCTCTAGGGCGCCCCATGCATCTGTAAAATTCCTGATGGGCTTTCAGTTCTCTCCTCGGCTCTGGGAGACCCTTGCACCTCGAGAGGATCCAGTGGTGTGGATAGGGGAGGGAAGTAAAGACGGCGACAGTTCCCGGCCTACCTCCAAAACACCTCTTCCCATCAAAGTGTGGCCTCTTTGCGGGGCTCAGAGCAGGCCAACAGAAAAGGGTGAAAGATGGAGAAAGACGACAACATCAGAGGTCGGGGGAGGACAGCGTGGGGTCAAGGGAGGCCACTGGCTCTAAGCTAGCAGAGCCAGGGTCCAGGCCCAGCTCTATCTGCTAGCTGGGATCCCTCACCCCAGGGTCTCCATCCCCGCACCAATTAAATGAGATGATTAGGGACATTCACAAAGGAGTGTCTGTCGCTTGTCACAAGCACTCCTCAAGCATGAGTGAACAGTGGTTTGCTGGGAGTCTCACACCATCTGGGAATTTTTTTTTTTCAGTGGAGAGTTTTACCCTTCCTTCCAACTGCACCGTCTAAAATTTCACAGACTGCAATTCAAAGACATCTGAAGAAGGTTATCATCAAATAAATTATTATACCATTAAAAATGAACATACTAAAGCATTACTGGAATTGCTCTTCTAAAGGACTTAACGTTGGAAAGAGCTCCTGTAAACAACTTCATACTACAAATGAAATTCACTTAATAGTAAATCTAATGACAGAAAATGAAGTAGTTTTCTACATTTCTGTAGTATTTCCCAACAGAGTGGAAGAATGAAAAGCTCTTTATGTACTGTGAATATTTATGGAAAGGAACCAAAATAAGTCGCAAAAGTAATCCCACTACGTTGCTGTTTTTCCCTTTTTAATATAATTTTCATATCATATTAATTTTTCTTGAAATCTCCCCCTTTTTGAGATGGAGTCTCGTACAATCTTGGCTCACTGCAACCTCTGCCTTCCAGGTTCAAGAAATTCTCCTGCCTCAGCCTCCCAAGTAGCCGCGACTACAAGCACATGTCACCACGCCCAGCTAATTTTTGTACTTTTAGTAGAGATGGGGTTTCACTTATGTTGGCCAGGATGGTCTCGATCTCTTGCCCTCGTGATCCGCCTGCCTAAGCCTCCCAAAGTGCTGGAATTACAGGCGTGAACCACAGCACCCATCCAAAATCTCCCTTTTCAATAGCATTTTTATCAATTGTTTCTATGGTTTGTAACAGTGTCTGAGTACGTAAATTGGGTACATTAGCCTCCTGGAGATACATATAGTTTCAGAAGTTTATCTTCCCAAAAAAAAACCTAGCAATTGTTATTATTACTGTGAGAAAGAAGTTTTTTCTTTTTTAAATTATTTATTTATTTTAGAATTAAATTTTTATGTAGAGATGGGATTTTGCAATGTGGCCCAGGCCAGGCCTAAACTTCTGGGCTCAAGTGATCCTCCCACCTCAGCCTCCTAAAGTGCACAGATTATAAGCATGAGCCACTGTACCAGGCCTAAGAAGTTTCCTCTAAAGGGGCTTTCTTTCCTTAATGAATCAAATGTGTAGACTATACTAAAAAACACACCTTCCTTCAGCTCTCCCTGCAACAGCAGTGGAAACTGCAGCCCATCATCCTGATGGCTGTTGATCATCCAGGGGGTTGTAGTGTTAGACCCATCCTCTAACACTACAAAGACAGATCTGGCCTATCTTGAAAATCACCACCCACCTAAATGTCCTGTGCTTACAGGAGGGGTGGGGAAAGAGGGCTTATCATAGTGACTTCGCTGCATAACCACAGTGGGGATGAGACAGCAAGTGCCAAACAGCTGTACAAATTCTTAAAAAAAAAAAAAAAAAGGTTGCATTTACTATGTTTCAAGGATGACTTCGGCTGTGCGCATGATATATGCTGGTTATCTGTAAGCATTGCATCAAAACCCAACAGGAAGCAAAGTTTTACACAAGTGAATCTCAGACCAGGACAGTAGCCACCTCCACCTGGCTTCCACTACCTGACATGTGGACTGGAGGCCACAGAAGTCACTTGCAGGGGAGTTCAGAGGAGGAGACATCCCTGGTACGGGCCAGTCCCACCTCCACACCCTGGCAGCGCCGGCAAGTGTGGAAGTGTGTGCTCCCCTGGGCATGACCACACTCTCACATCCAACACCCGACCTCAGTAATCACACCCTGCCCCTTACTTCCAAAATGAAAATATTACACGCTCACTTTGGAAACTAAGTTGTCATGTGAAATATTAAACAACGATGAGATAACAGCTCTACAAAAGTAAATAAAATCTGTTTTGGAAAATAAGCTAACCAAACCGTTCTTAGGTGAGGTAATTCCAGGCATGATCCTTCATTGCTTCCTTCTATTAATGGATTCATTGGTTTCGCATGAAACAAAACAGCTGGTTTAAAAAGTAGACCTATAGATTGGGTATGGTGGCTCATGCCTATAATCCCAGCACTCTGGGAGGCTGAGACAGGGCGGATCGCCTGAGGTCAGGAGTTTGAGACCAGTGTGACCAACATAGTGAAACGCTATTTCTACTTTAAAAAAAACAAAATTGGCCTGGCATGGTGGCACGCACCTGTAGTCCAGTTACTTGGAAGGCTGAGACACAAGAATCATTTGTACCCAGGAGGTGGAGGTAGCAGTGAGCTGATTGTGCCACTGCACTCCAGCCTGGTTAACAGAGCAAGACTCCATCTCCAAAAAAAAAAAAAAAAAAAGTAGACCAGTAATTTTTAGTAATATATACAAAGCAAAAACACATAAGGAATAGTTTCATTCCTTTTTTAATACAACTTGAAAGAAAAAGAAATGGATACATGCAACGGATTCTTTAAAACCCCAGCTTCCTGAAAAAAAGGTTTATATGTATTCTGCATCCAACATAACACTTACTAGATCTAGTGCGGAGCCTCCACCAAGATATTCCATTATTATCCATAGTTTTGTATCCTATAAAACAAAAACAGAAACAAATCATTTTTAAAGTGAATACAAGAAATTTTTTTTAATAATCAAAGAGGATTTTTCACTATTATATAGGAACTAGAAAGTTTTACAAACAAATACCAGCAAGGAAAGTACGTCAAACTGAGAAGTGAGCAGCGACCCCCAGAGTGCAGGGAAACCCCCATCACGATCTGGGCGGGAGCCGTCGGGGGTGATCAGGGGCCCGCACCAGGCTCCAGGGACTGTGTTCCAACCCCACTCCCCCAGGATCTTGGAAGGGGGACCAGGGTGTTTCCATTTTTAGGCCACTTCACAGGACAGGGGGGTCCTCAGGCACAGCCAGCGCTGAGAACCTGCAGCCACTCAAGGCAGCAGCGTCACACACATCAGGGCAGCAATGCCCAGGCAAGACCCTCTCCTCCATCTCCCTGCTACAGCACTGAGCTTCCCCCACACCCCCACCAAGCCACTGGAGGCAGCGGCGTCACACACATCAAGGCAGCAGTGCTCTCGTAAGACCCTCTCCCCTCTTCCCTCCGACGGCACTGAGCTTCCCCCACACCCCCACCGTGTCTCCATGTCCCCGTGAGCAGAAGGACTACCTAGCGCGGCCTCTGTCTCACTTGCCTGTTTGGTAGAAGGGCAGCCAATTCTAGCAGCTCCAAAAACTGCTGCAATCTCCTCCTGCTTAGGGAGCTTTCCAGAAAAGCAGACCTGGCCTAACATGCATGTCTGAGTCCTCTCAAGGCCCCAGCTCCCCATGGTACCCAGCTCTGCACCTGTCTTCCCTGTGGTCTCTCTTGAAGCTACTCAGCCCTCATGACTTCCAGAGTTCTCTTTTCAAAAACACAAATCCCAAAGTGCTACTCCCTGGAAAACACACCCGCAAACTCCCCGCCCTCCTGTGGGAGGCAGGCAGTGTAGGGCACAGGGACGAGCCTGGGAAGGATCTGCATCACGACTCCCGCTTCACGACCCAGGGACCCGAGCAGCTGTCTCCTGAGCTTCTGCACAAGGCCCTGGCCAAGAGCCTGGCCATGGCGAGCAGCCAAGAACCCATGGCTGGCACAGGACGCCACCACCAGAGTGCAAGTTCACAGTGGGTTCATGGGGTTGGGACACCAGCCTGCTTTGCTGCTGATTGAGGACTCGATGGTGGCGTTCACACGCATGGAGGAAAAAAGAAGAAATCTTTCTGAGGTTCTTTGGCCCCTAGGGAAAGCACTGTGCCCAGCTCCTAGAATACCCAAGGAAGACCCCTTCGCTTGTCCCACTGCAGGTCTCACTGCGCTGACTCCAGCTGAGCTCACCCTTCCAGAATTTGTCCCAACTTCCCAGGCCTTTTTGCTTTTGGAGTTTCTGCAAGTCAGGAAAATGCTTCACTTGTCTTCCCTCCCCACGCCCTGGGCAAACTTTACTTTTATATCAATTGCTCTAATTTTCATTTCAGGTTTATTTCTCTGCGTTTTCCACTTAACAGCAAACTCAAGTGCCCAGGGACAGTGCTGGCATGCTCCAGCTCAGTAAATGTTAACTGTGGACCCGTGACCAAGGAAGGGTAACTAACGTTGACTCTAGGGAGCCACTGATGGCAAGATGCACTGTGTTTATAAAATACATTCCTCTCAAAATCCCAACTAAATCCTGCCATCTGGAGTTGATTCTAAGATGGTCCAAATAAACAGTCCAAGTTTTAACGTATGTCAAATGCTTTTCAAGCTTTTAAATGCCCTTGACTACTAAGATAATAAAGACAACTGCAGTCTTGACAAGGCGCAGAAGCTTCGAATGTGTCTGACACCCAACTCACAGGGCCAGGCATGATGCTCATTCACTAACCACCAGTCAAGGGCACCTGCCTAGAGGAGGCTCGCTGCTCCCAGGTTTTGATTTCAGGGCAGCTTCCACCACCTAGAGTGTCCTTCAGCACACCTTCATCTCACACACACACTCTCTTGCAGGCTTCCACAATGGGCAAGCCACAGTAAGCTCTTCCAGGAAAACACCAGTATCTTTTTGGATGGCACGGAAATCTACATCACTTTTCTCTTAGGAGGGCTGGGAACTTTGACATTCCTACTCCTACCCCACTTTTAACAGCTGCTGTTTAACTGGCTCCCATCCCTTCTATTTTCTGGGCATTAAGTCTGCTCACAGCAAGGCAAGCTCCCAGCAGGGAGGTAATCTCCCCCAGTCTCTTCTCCCCTTGCGGCCAGCTGTCCAATATGACACCCTGGGAAACAATCTTTTGCTGACTTAGGGGACTGTCACCAGGCAGCTTCCTGAAGTAGCAAGGCGCAAGTGACCACCCCATTGTTCATCTGCACTTCCAAAGCTCCACCCTCTTCAGTTCGCTGCTGCTCTCAATCTGACCACCAAGGCAGGTCACTACCTGCCAGGCAAACAAAATAACTGTCACCTGGCTATTTTCTCCTTTAAGGAGCCCTCACAGGACACATCAACCAGGTTTTCTGTGTCGCCCAGATCCCTCCCAGGCTGTGCAAGCAACAACGGAACATCCAGAACCTCTCCACCCAGAGCAAACCACTCCTCAGGCCCAAAGCCGCCTGCTTCCTGGAGATGAAGATGGAGAAAAAAAGAGAGCTTTGCCTGTTTAACCTCCAGCTCCTTCCTGATAGCAGATACGGTGGGTGGGAAGGCTACCCAGACACGAGGCTCACCAGACTCGAGGGCACTCAGGAAACTGGCTCAAGTCCTTATTCAGGTCACTGCGTCTCAAATACCTAGGCTGGGCCTGTGACTCACACTCCAGCACCAACAACCAGGGGGTGGGACATCGCGTCAGGAAAAGCTCCACTCTGGGTAGAACCTGCTTTTCAACCTCACTGGGTGTATAACCACCTGAGGGGTTCACCGTGCCCACTGCCTAGATATAGCTGATTCATCAAGACAGGGAAACTGCAACCAAGAAAGAGTAATTCACACAGAGCCGGCTGAGCAGGAGACGGGAGTTTTATTATTACTCAGATCAGTCTCTCCAAGCATTCAGGAGCAGAGTTTTTAAGGATAATTTGGTGGGTGGGGGGAAGCCAGTGAGCCAAAAGTGCTGACTGGTCAGAGATGAAATCATAAGGAGTCGGAGCTGCCTTCTTGTGCTCAGTCAGTTCCTGGGTGGGGGAAACAAGATCAGATGAGCCAGTTTATTGATCTGGATGGTGCCGGCTGATCCATCAAGTGCGGGGTCTGCAAAATACTTCAAGCACTGATCTTAGGAGCAGTTTAGACAGGGTCAGAATCTTGTAGCCTCCGGCTGCATGACTCCTAAACCATCACTTCTGATTTTGTAGCGAATGTTAGTCCTACAAAGGCAATCTAGTCCCCAGGCAAGAAGGAGGTCTGCTTTGGGAAAGGGTTGTTATCATCTTTGTTTAAACTATAAATACTAAGTTTCTCCCAAAGTTAGGTCAGCCTATGCCCAGGAATGAACAAGGACAGCTTGGAGGTTAGGAGCAAGATGGAGTCAGTTAAGTTAGATCTTCACTCTCTCAGTCATCATTTTGCAAAGGTGGTTTCAGGTGTGCAACCATTCCAGCTGCTGAAACTCGGCCCTGGGGACCGGATGGAGCCCACTGGACATGGGCAGCAGCTGCACCACCGCCTGGCATCCCTGGGGCTCTCTGCCTGTGCTCTGCATGCACCAGCCACTAATGGAGGAAGACCCTAACAACCAACGCCAACCACCAAGGACAGCACCTTTCTGCTCTTTTCTCCCTGCCACAGAAATGGAAGTGGAGGAGGGGCAGGGTGGACAGTGACCTCAAGGACCATGACAGAGAAAGGCTGACCTTGTAGCCCAGGTTAAATATCATCTTAGGGTTTCCCTTAGAAGTAGTGGGACGTCATGGAAGGGGAGGAGAGAAGGCAGCCCATTCTCCAGGGCCTGTCCTCACTTTTCCTCCTGCCTCAGGGTAAGGCGCACCCTCCTGGGAAGAGCGAGCACCCTCCTGGGTTCAGCCCACCCCTTCTCCTGCTCCCGGCATCACATCCTCACTCCCCGCATCACTTCCTTGGCTGTTTTTCAAGGTCACAAAGAGCCCTAAAGCCAGGGGTTCTGCTTTGCTCCTCTCCTTCCTGGCCAGAATTCCCAAACTGCTAGTCTCAGCTGCTAGTCTTGCTTTCCTACTGAAAAGAAAGCTGCTAGGAATAAACCTTGCCTGCCTCACCACGTGCATCAGAAAAGAGATGCTGTGGCCATTATGAAAAAGGGGACGGAGAAGCAGGGGTGGCCGGCAAGATGGCCAAATAGGAACAGCTCCAGTCTGCAGCTCCCAGAGAGATCAACACAGAAGGCGGGTGATTTCTGCATTTCCAACTGAGGTACCTGTCTCATCTCTTCGGCACTGGTTACACAGTGGGTGCAGCCCATGGAAGGAGGGCCTCACCCAGGAAGCGCAAGGGGTCAAGGAACTCCTCCCCTAGCCAAGGGAAGCCATGAGGGACTGTGCCAGGATATTACGGCCCAGATACTACGCTTTTCCCATGGTCTTCACAACCCGCATACCAGGAGATTCTCTCCAGTGCTTATGCCACCAGGGCCCTGGGTTTCAAGCACAAAACTGGGCAGCCATTTGGGTAGACACTAAGCTAACTGCAGGAGTTTTTTTTCTTTCATACCCCAGTGGCACCTGGAATGCCAGCAAGACAGAACCATTCACTCCCCTGGAAAGGGGGCTGAAGCCAGGGAGCCAAGTGGTCTAGCTCAGCAGATCCCACCCCTACAGAGCCCAGCAAGCTAAGATCCACTGGCTTGAAATTGTCACTGCCAGCACAGCAGTCTGAAGTCAACCTGGGACAGCAGTCTGAAGTCGAGCTTGGTGCGGGGAGGGGCGTCTGCTTCATTGAGGCCTGAGTAAACTGTTTTCCTCCTCACAGTGTAAACAAAGCCACCTGGAAGTTCGAATTGGCTGGAGCCCATCACAGCTCTGCAAAACTGTTGTAGCCAGACTGCCTCTCTAGATTCCTCCTCTCTGGGCAGGGCATCTCTGAAAGAAAGGCAGTAGCCGCAGTTAGGGCCTTATAAATAAAACTCCCATCTCCCTGGGACAGAGTACCTGGGGGAAGGGGTGGCTGTAGGCGCAGCTTCAACAGACTTAACCCTTCCTGCCTGCTGGCTCCGTAGAGAGCAGCGAATCTCCTAGGACAGCGCTCAAGCTCTGCGAAGGTACAGACTGCCTCTTCAAGTGGGTCCTGGAGAGACACCTCCCAGTAGGGAACAACAGACACTTCATACAGGAGAGCTCCAGCTGGCATCTGGAGGGTGTCTCTCTGCAACAAAGCTTCCAGAGGAAGAAACAGGCAGCAATCTTTGCTGTTCTGCAGCCTCTGCTGGTGATACCCAAGCAAAGAGGGTCTGGAGTAGACCTCCAGCAAACTCTAGCAGAACTGCAACAGAGGGGCCTGACTGTTAGAAGGAAAACTAACAAACAGAAAGTAATCGCATTAACACCAACAAAAAGGACATCCACACAGAAACGCCATCCAAAGGCCACCAACATCAAAGACCAAACGTAGATAAATTCACAAAGATGAGGAAAAACCAGCACAAAGAGGATGAAAATTCCAAAAACCAGAACACCTTTTCTCCTCAAAGGATCACAACTTCTCGCTAGCAAGGGAACAAAACTGGACAGAGAATAAGTCTGATGAATTGACAGAAGTAGGCTTCAGAAGGTGGATAACAACAAGCTCTACCTCACTAAAGGAGCATGTTCTAACCCAATGCAAGGAAGCTAAGAACCTTGAAAAAAGGTTAGACAAACTGCTAACTAGAATAATCAGTTTAGAGAAGAACATAAATGACCTGATGGAGCTGAAAAACACAGCATGAGAACTTCGCGAAGCATACACAAGTATCAATAGCTGAATCGATCAAGCAGAATAAAGGATATCAGAGACTGAATATCAACTTAATGAAATAAAAGTGCAAAAACAAGATTAGAGAAAAAAGAATGAAAAGGAACAACCAAAGCCTCCAAGAAATATGGGACTATGTGAAAAGACCAAACCTATATTTGATGGGTGTACCTGTAAGTGACAGGGAGAATGGAACCAAGTTGGAAAACACTCTTCAGGACATTATCCAGGAGAACGTCCCCAACCTAGTAAGACAGGCCAACATTCAAATACAGGAAATAGAACACCATAAAGATAATCCTCGAGAAGAGCAACCCAAAGACACATAATCATCAGATTCACCAAGGTTGAAATGAAGGAAAAAAACGTTAAGGACAGCCAGAGAAAAAGGTCGGGTTACTCACAAAGGGAAGCCCATCAGACTAACAGCCAATCTCTCTGCAAAAACCTTACATGCCAGAAGAGAGTAGGGGCCAATATTCAACATTCTTAAAACAATTTCGAACCTGGAATTTCATATCCAGCCAAGCTTCATAAGCGAAGGAGAAATAAAATCCTTTACAGACAAGCAAATGCTGAGAGATTCTGTCACCACCAGGCCTGCCTTACAAGAGCTCCTGAAGGAAGTACTAAATACGGAAAGGAAAAACCAGTATCAGCCACTGCAAAACCATACCAAATTGTAAAGACCATCGACACTATGAAGAAACTGCATCAACTAATGGGCAAAATAACCAGCGAGCATCATAATGACAGGATCAAATTCACACATAACAATAGTAACCTTAATGGAAACGGGCTAAATGCCCCAGTCAAAAGACACAGACTGGCAAATTCGAAAGAGGCAAGACCCATCTGTGTGCTGTATCCAGGAGACCCATCTCCCATGCAAAGATACACAAAGGCTCAAGATAAAGGGATGCAGGAAGATTTACCAAGCAAATAGAAAGCAAAAGAAAAGCAGAGGTTGCAATCTTAGTCTCTGATAAAACAGACTTTAAACCAACAAAGATCAAAAAACACAAAGAAGAGCATTACATAATGGTAAGGGGATCCATGCAACAAGGCAGGCTAGCTATCCTAAATATATATGCACCCAGTACAGGAGCATCCAGGTTCATAAAGCAAGTTCTTAGAGACCTGCAAAAAGACTTAGACTCCACACAGTAATAGTGGGAGATTTTAATACCCCACTGTCAATATAAGTCAGATCAACAAGACAGAAAGTTAACAAGGACATTCAGGACTTGAACTCGGCACTGGACCAAGTGGACCTAATAGACATCTACAGAACTCTCCACCCCAAATCAACAGAATATTACATCTTCTCAGCACCATATTGCACTTATTCTAAAACTGACTACATAATTGGAAGTAAAACACTTCTCAGCAAATGCAAAAGAAAAGAAATCATAACAAACACTCTCAGATCACAGTGCAATCAAATTACAACTCAAGATTAAGAAATGTACTCAAAACCACACAACTACATGGAAACTGAACAACCTGCTCCTGTATGACTACTGGCTAAATAATGAAATTAAGGCAGAAATAAGTAAGTTCTTTCAAACCAGTGAGAACAAAGACACAACATACCATTATCTCTGGGGTACAGCTAATGCAGTGTTTAGAGGGAAATTTATAGCACTAAATGCCCACAGGAGAAAGTAGGAAAGATCTAAAACTGACACCCTAACATCACAATTAAAAGAACTAGAGAAGCAAGAGCAAACAAATTCAAAAGCCAGCAGAAGATAATAACTAAAATCAGAGCAGAACTGAAGGAGATAGAGACATGAAAACTCCTTCAAAAAAAAAAACTGATGAATCCAGGAGCTGGTTTTTTGAAAAGATTAACAAAACAGCTAGACCACTAGCCAGACTAATAGAGAAGAATCAAATAGACACAATAAAAAATGATAAAGGGGTCATTACCACTGATCCCACAGAAATACAAACTACCATTAGAGAATACTATAAACACCTCCACGCAAATAAACTAGAAAATCTAGAAGAAATGGATAAATTTCTGGACAACATACACCCTCCCAAGACTAACCCAGGAAGAAGCTGAATCCCTGAATACACCAATAACAAGTTGTAAAATTGAGGCATTAATAGCCTACCAAAAAAAAAAAGCCCAGGACCAGACAGATTCACAGCCAAATTCTACCAGAGGTACAAAGAGGAGCTAGTACCATTCTTTCTCAAACTATTCCAAACAACAGAAAAAGGACTCCTCCCTAACTCATTTTATGAGGCCAGGATCATCCTGATACCAAAACTGGCAGAGACACAAGTAAAAAAGAAAATTTCTCACCAAAATCCCTGATGAACATTGATGTGAAAATCCTCAATAAAATAACTGGCAAATCAAATCCAGCAGCACATCAAAAAGCTTAGCCCCCATGATCAAGTCAGCTTCATCCCTGGGATGCAAGGCTGGTTCAACATACGCAAATCAATAAACATAATCTATCACATAAACAGAAACAAGACAAAAAACCACGACTACCTCAACCGATGCAGAAAAGGCCTTTGATAAAATTCAACACCCTTCATACTAAAAACTCTCAATAAACGAGGTACTAATGGAACATATCTCAAAATAGTAAGAACTATTTATGACAAACGCACAGCCAATATCATATTGAACAGGCAAAAGCTGGAAGCACTCCCTTTGAAAACCGGTACAAGATAAGGATGCCCTCTCTCACCATTCCTATTCAACATACTATTGGAAGTTCTGGCCAGGGCAATCGGGCAAGGGTATTCAAATAGGAAGAGAGGAAGTCAAATTGTCTCTGTTTGCAGACGACATGATTGTATATTCAGAAAACCCTTTGTCTCAGCCCAAAATCTACTTAAGATCATAAGCAAATTCAGCAAAGTCTCAGGATATGTGCAAAAATCACAAACACTCTTATACACCAATAATAGACAGCAAAATCATGAGTGAATTCTCATTCACAATTGCTACAAAGAGAATAAAATACCTAGGAATATAACTTACAAGGGATGTGAAGAACCTCTTCAAGGAGAACTACAAACCACTGGCTCAAGGAAATCAGAGAAGACACAAACAAATGGAAAAAACATACCATGCTCATGGATAGGAATAATCAATATTGTGAAAATGGCCATACTGTCCAATGTAATTTATAGATTCAGTGTAATCCCCATCAAGCTACCACTGACTTTCTTCACGTAATTAGAAAAAAACTACTTTAAATTTCATATGGTACCAAAAAAGAGCCCATATAACCAAGACAATCCTAAGCAAAAAGAATAAAGCTGGAGGCATCATGCTACCTGACTTCAAACTATACTACAAGACTACAGTAACCAAAACAGCATGGTACTGGTACCAAAACAGATATATAGACCAATGCAACAGAACAGAGGCCTCAGAAATAACACCATACATCTACAACCGTCTGATCTTTGACAAACCTGACAAAAACCAAGCAATGGGGAAAGGATTCCCTATTTAATAAATGTTGTTGGAAAAACTGACTAGCCATATGCAGAAA
>CAUYLG010063390.1:0-81736 GCA_963573385.1 Cacajao melanocephalus
TATCCTTTCTTCTGCTTGGTCAATTCGGCTGTTGAAACTTGTGCATGCTTCGCGAAGTTCTCGTGTTGTGTTTTTCAGCTCCATCAATTCATTTATATTCCTCTCTAAGTTATCCATTCTCGTTAGCATTTTGTTAAATCTTTCAAGGTTCTTAGTTTCTTTGCATTGGGTTAGTACATGTTCTTTTAGCTCACAGACGTTTCTTATTATCCACCTTCTGAAGCCTGATTCTGTCAGTTCATGACACTCATTCTCCGTCAGGCCTTGTTCTCTTGCTGATTAGGAGCTGCGATCCCCTGTAAGAGGAGAGGCATTCTGATTTTGGGTGTTCTCAGCCTTTTTGCACAGGTTTCTTCCCATTTTTGTGGATTTATCCACCTGTCATCTTTGTAATTGCCGACTTTCAGATTGGGTCTGAGTGGATGTCCGGCTTGTTGGTGATGAAGTTTTTTCTGTTTCTTAGTTTTCCTTTGGCGGACACCCCTTCCCCACAGATCTAGGCCTTCCTGGGTTCAGCTGTGCTTACTGTGAAACTCTCAGTCCTCAGTGCTTCCAATTGCTGTTCTCCTTGTGGGGATGGGACCAGCTGAGCCCAACTCAAAGGCACACCATCCTGTATACTCCGCACGGAGAAGTGCCGTGCCGGGGCGCTGGCAAAACAGCCGCGCCAGCCAAATAAGTCGCGCTAGCAACCCGTGTGGCTTCTCCGCTGGGAATCTCCCGGTCTGTGGGCAACAGAAATTCGACTGAAAGTGCGGCATCCACTCGCTCTCTGTGCTTACACTGGGAGCTACAATCCTGAGCTGCTGCTAATCGGCCATCTTGGATCTCTCCCTTCTGCATCAGGATTTCTAATAGTCTTACCACCATTTGTTGAAACTACTATGTTTTCTCTATTAAATCAGCTTTGTAACTTTAGTTAAAATCAGTCATGTATGTCACAGGGCTATTTCTGACTCTCAGTTCTGCTACATTGTCTATTAGTCTATACTGATGCTAGTACTACACTTTTAATTACTGTGGCTTCAAGAGTATGTCTTGTAAACCAAAAATAAAATTATAGCCTCCCACCCCCAACCATCTGAATGGGCCCATCATCTCAGCCAAGGGCATTCCAAAATTAACCTGAAAATCTAGTTCAGGCCATGATGGAAAGCAGGAGCTGGACTTGTCTCATCATACCCTCCTCTCTTTTGGAATTACTGATAGAATAGACTCTTAAAGTCTGGTAAGAAACATTTACAGTCTACTCTCTCTGAAGCCTGTTACCTGGTGGCTTCATCTGCATGATAAAACCTTGGTCTCCACAATCCATTATGGTAACCTAAACATTCCTTTCTATTGATAATAACTGTTTCAACTAGCTGCCAATTAGAAAATCTTTAAATCTTCCTATGACCTAGAAACCCCTCCACTCCCACTCTGAGTTGTCCTCCCTTTCCTGACGGAACCCATGTACATCTTACATATATTGATTGATCTCTCATATCTCCCTAAAATATGTAAAACCAAGCTGTACCCCATCACCTTGGGCACATGTCATCAGCACCTCCTGAGGCTGTGTCATAGGAGCATCCTTAACCTTGGTAAAATAAATTCTACATTGATTGAGACCTGTCTCAGATACTTTTAGTTTACAATCTTAAGGTTAAATAATGAAAATTATCCAGCTTTGCTCTCTTGTTTTCCTTAGTATTTCCATATAAATTTTAGAATCAGCTTTTCAATTTAATGCACTACTTTTCTCTTAGATCAACAGTTAAATATATTTGATGCTAACGGTTCTGTTATTTTTAAAACCCAAGTTTCCCTGGTTATATCTTTGTTGGATGAAGCTTATCTTCAGTAAATTCCCCTGGAAAGGCTAGTGAGTACAGTATTCTACCACATTTTAAACTTTTCCTAGTCTTGCTACTTCAAGGACTGCTAGGCTGCATATAAAAATATTGGCTCATACTTTTTCCCCATAAATTTCTGTGAGAAAGTCTAATGATAACTGATCTTCTTTGTTTTGTAAATGACTTGGTCTTTTTGTATAGAGGCTCCCAGGATGGGAGGGGGTTGTTCCTCCCATCCTTAAGAATTTTTCTTTTTTTAAAATTCCTAACCCCTAGACCACCAGGGAGATTGTTTTTGTTTTTATTCTTCAGGGACCCCATTTATACATATGTTAAATACTGTTTGCCAACTTAACCATTTTGCTTTTTATTTATTTTTGTTCTTTTGGTTCTTTTTCATGCCTTTGCTTTGGTGCTCCTTAGGTTTTCAGTCAGATATATTTGTCCTTGGGTACCTTGTAATTATCACTGATTTTTTTTCTTCCATCTCTTCTTTGGATGTCTTCGTTTTCTTTTCATTTTGAAATTAGTTGTTTCCTGGTCTGGCAATAACCGTTGAGATATGAGGAGTTTGAGTTGCCTTATGTCTATGTATCTTGCTTTAAGACTGCATTCTTGGCCGGGCGTGGTGGCTCACGCCTTAATCTCAGCACTTTGGGAGGCCAAGGCGGGTGGATCATGAGGTCAAGAGATGGAGACCATCCTGGCCGACATGGTGAAACCTCGTCTCTACTAAAAATACAAAAAAATTTGCCGGGCATGGTGGAATGCGCCTATGGTCCCAGCTACTTGGGAGGCTGAGGCAGAAGCATCGCTTGAACCTAGGAGGCAGAGGTTGCAGTGAGCCAAGATTGTGCCACTGCACTCCAGCCTGGTGACAGAGCAAGACTCCATCTAAAAAAAAAAAAAAAAAGAAAGAAAGCTGTTTTTGCACCTGCTGGGGCTGCAAGAAAAAAAAAAAAGACAAGACTGCACTCTTCTACTGTTATAGTGGACTTTGGTTTCCCTTAACATTAGTGCCTTTTGCAGTTACAGGACAATCAATGTTGTTAAAACGCGCACTCTGAATGAAGAGAATACCCAAACAGGCTTTTTGTGAGCAACATGGCTGTTTATTCATCTGGGTGCAGGCGGGCTGAGTCCAAAAAGACAGATAGCGGTAGGATAGGATATGGTTTTATAGGTTTACGATAGACAGTGGAAAGTTACGAAAGTTACATTTTAAGGTGGTCTTTTGCAAGCTGGCAGGGGTTCATAGAGTCTGGAGTCACAACCTTGACCAAGGTTGATTAAAAAGTCCAATGGCCTTATCAATTGAGGCCAGAATAAGAAATAGAAGAATGTCTCTAGTTAGGCGCCACAGGGGTTGATTGTTCTTCCGCTTTTCATGGTCTTCCAGTTACTTCAGGTTTCCTAATTCGGGAAGGCCATCCAGAGGTGTACGTGCAGGTCCCGGGAGTCGCCATGGCATCCATGGCACTGTCAGTCAGCCTAAAAGACCTTACTTACATTCCTGTCTTTTTACATTAGTAATATAAAAGGCAGAAAAATGAAGAGTGGAGGGCAGTGGAATATTAGGAAGGCCCGCACAGAGGGATGATGGGGCGATGTTTCTCAGGGCTTCTTTAAGCAGGATTGGGGAGGCACGGAAAGCTAAAAATGGGAAAGAATTTAGACTGCTGGGAGATCTTTGGGCAAGGGGTGATACTGTGGGGTTGTTAGGAGGAGCATTTGTCATATTGAATGATTGGTTGTTTCTTGTATACGATTTTGTAGGAATTGAGAAATTAATCGGAAAACACAAGGTCCAAATAAGAGAACAAGAAAGATAGGTAACAGAGGACTAAGGATTGGAAGAAGCCATGACTCCCAGTTAGAGAGTGTCCAGCCAGGTCCAGAATAACCATTTGCCTGATTAGCGAGCTTTTGGGCTCTGTCTTTTAATTTATTGATGGCATCATATGTGAGGCTGGGCTGGTTTACATAAAGACAACATCCTTCATTTAGGAATAGGCAAATACCTCCTTTTTCAGCAGTCAGTAAATCAAGACCTCTGGTTTTGGAGGACAGCTGCAACTAGGGAATTTACTTGAGCTTGAAGAAGGGATAGTGATTGAGTTAATTCTGCAATGCTAGCAGAGAAATCATTAGAGAGGTTACGGAAGGTGACAACTGAAGTGGTAAGGCCTGCTATGCCTGTGCTGAGTACAGTCGTAATTCCTAACCCTACAAGTAAGGGGATCAATGGAATGATCCTCTTGTGTCATGTTGGGACCACAAGGGGAACAGGGAGGCTTTTGTCTCCATTGGCAAACCGAGTTTCGGGAGTAAGGAAAACTAGGGTACAAAAGCCTGTCCAATTGATAGGAAGCCACATGTAAGAAGAAGAACCACAGAGGAAAATAAGTCCTTGGCTTAGACAGAACTGGAAGTGTAAACTGAAAAGGTGAGAAAGTGTTCTGAGGGGGTTGGGGCTTTGGACCCAGATGCCAAGGGAACCAGCAAGGGCTGTGGCTGTTAAAGGTTCTAGCAGGGTTTGGCAGGGTAACTGTGGAGGGAGAGCTTTTGTTTTCATGGTGGATGAGGAAGCATGTGGTATCTATAAGTAACTACTCACTTTCATTAATAAGATTGGGTATGAGCAGAGAATGGGAGCAAGATTAAGAGTGAGTATAAAAGAAAAGAAGAGGACTTTATTGGGGTGGAAGAATTGGAGAGTTCCCTGCCACTGAAGATTATCCACTCTAAGAGAGAGTTAAGAGTGGCAGCCTGAAGGTAAAACCGTGAAATAGCAGAATTGCCTGGAGGAAAAGTGTAAACCGGCAACTTAAACAAAAGCAGGGCATGTAAAAGTAAATGAGTACAGTGAATTTGAGCACAGTTAGACAGAAAGTAATAGAAACAGATTTTCCGAGGTATGGTTTAAGTAGTAGGGGTGACTGCGTTAAATAGCGGTGTTAGGAAAAAGATGCCTACTGAAAGTAAAAGGTATGTTAGGTATATATAGGGTTAGTCTTCCACTTTGGGGATACGAGTGAGTTTGAGAGAAGTCAGGGAGAGAGTACTTGCCACTTCCGGGAGGAGATGGAGGAGTCAGGCCGATTGATGGACACAGCTTTATCCTGGAATGATGGACCCACTGGGGAGGGTCTTGTAGATGGACAGCGGTTGGGGGGCTATAGATGACCAGGAAGGTTCTTGTCCACCCAGGTTGCAGAGACCAAGGGGTTAGGCTTTTAACTAGGACTGACTTTCCGGCTAGAGTGTTTTCACATGGCCGGGTATCTAAAGTGGGTAAGAGGAAATTAGCAGCCTGGCAGATTTCATGTCTTGCCTGTTGGAAGACTAGAAGATAGTCACCAAGAGGACCGATATCTGGAATAAGGTTAGGCCCAAGCAGAAACATGCAGCCATATGGGAGTTCAAAGGGGCTATACCCTGTGGGTTCTTTAGGAGTGGCTCGAATCCTGAGTCCTCTGCAGTAGAGAACTCTGGCTTTGGCTGGGAAGACAGTGGCCTTAAGGAGGGCCTTTATGAAGGGGGCATTGATAATAGAGGACCCCTGTGTGGTGAGAAAACCTCTTTCTGCCCATAGGGCAGCATGGTGGTGTAAGATGTGGAAGGCATAGAGTTAGTATCGATATTAACATGTAGTCCTTTGGCAAGAGTAAGAGCAGGGGTTAAGGCAATTAGTTTAGCTTACTAAGAAGTAGTGGAAGAGGGGAGTGTGGCAGCCTTGTTGATAGATGAATAGGGCTGGGCGTGGTGGCTCACGCCTATAATCCCAGCACTTTGGGAGGCCGAGGTGGGTGGATCACCTGAGGTCGGGAGTTCAAGACCAGCATGGCCATCGTGAAACCCCATCTTTAAAAAAAATAAAAAATAAAATAAAAATTAAAAAGTTAATAGATGAATAGGATACAACAGCATAGCCAGCTTTGGCCAGTGCCAACCAACTGTGCTTGGAGGAACTGCCATCAGTAAACCATGTGTGGTCTGGGTCTGGAATAGGAAAAAGGAATATGGGGAAATTGGAAGGATGCTATATGGATTAGGGAGATACAGTCCTGGGTTTCAGGGTTTGTGTTGGGTATTACCTGAGGGGCTGGATTGAGTCAGGACTGAGAGCAATGGTTACTGTGGGTGCGTCAATGGATAGTGAATGAAATTGGAGGAGGCAAGGGGTGGAAAGTATGTGTGTAAGGTGTGAAGCGAAAACTAAACTTTGGAGGTTATGAGAGCTATAGAGGGTAAGTGGGCATAGCCTGTGATTTTGAGGGATTCTAAGAGTATCAGGGTGGCGGTAGCTGCTGCCGCATGTAGGCATGAGGGCCAGCCCAGAACTGTGAGGTTAAGTTGTTTGGATGAAAAGGCTGCAGGCTGTGGGCCTGGCTCCTCTGTAAGAATTCCAGTGGCATAGCCTTTTATTTCTGCTGTGTAGAGAGAAAAAGGGTTGAGAGGAGTTGGGGAGCTCTAAAGTAGGAGCAGTCTCTAAGGCCTTTTTTAAAGAACAGAAAGAAGAATGGGGGAAGCTAAGTTTCCTTCTGTAAGTTCATAAAGTGGTTTGGTTAGGGGTCGAAACCTGGTATCCAGAGGGGAAAGTGTCCTACAACACCTAGTAAGGAGAGCAGCTGTTTAGTGGATGGGGTTGGGGTTTGGGAAATTAACTGGATACGGTTGGCAGGGAGAGTGCATGTATACTGGTGAAGGATTATGACAGATGCATAGAAATTTGGGCTTTAGAAAAAAGCATTTTTGAGATCAAGAACAGAATAGTAAGTTGTGGAAGGGGGTATGGAAGATAGGAGGGCACAGGGGTTTGGTACAACCAGGTGGATGGGAAGCACTATCTGATTAATAAGGGGAAGGTTTTTGAATAACCTGTAGGACTTGTCCGGTTTATGGGTGGGTAGGATGGAGGTGTTATAGGGAGAGTTAGTGGAAACTGAAAGGCCGTGTTGTTGTAAGTGAGTAATAACAGGCTTTAGGCCTTTTAAGCCTTGTGCTGGGATGGGGTACTGATGCTGGATGGCATAAGGGTGGTTAGGTTTTAAGGGGATGATGAGAGGTGAGTGACTTGTAGCAAGACATGGGGAGGTGTTGTCCCACACCCTAGGGTTAAGGTAGGGGAACATAAGGGGAGCTACTGAGGGAGGTACAGGTTCGGGAAGGAGGGCAGCAATGAGATGTGGCTGTAGCCCAGGAATAGTTAAGGAAGCAGACAGTTTTCCTAGGATATCTCGGTCTAACAGGAGAACTAGACAAGTGGGGATGATTAGGAAAGAATGTGGAAAGGATTGCTGGCCTATCTGACACTAGACTTGGGGAGTTTTGAGAGGCCTGGAGGCCTTGCCGTTAATTCCCACAACAGTTTTGGAGCCAAGGAGTCAGGTCCTTGAAAAGAAGGCAGCGTGGAGTGGGTGGCCTCCATGTTGATTAAGAAGGGGATGGGCTTATAGGAGGACATGCAGTGGACAAAACTTCTCGAACACCGTACTGAGGAAGGAAGTGACTTTTTATTTGTCTGGGAGCTGCGGCAGGCTAATGCCTTAACAACTGAGCTCCCCGAAGAGCAGTTCCTTTCCCTTTTTAAGGCTTACAACTCTAAATGAGGAGCAGAGGTGAAACCGTGTCATTGCCCACTGGCAGGGCGGCCGACCTCACAGTCTTTGGCTTTTATTGATTTGCTAATTTATATTTGGCATGCGCAGGAAGGGAAGAAGGGGAAGGGTTACATGATCTGAAGAAAGGCAGTAAATCACTTGGGGGCAGATGCAACTCTAACGGGAGGCGTCTGGATTGTGCAAACATGGAGTATGTGACTGGCAGGGGGCAGGTTCGTGGGTCAGAAGAAGAACATTTCTCTGCTATATTCTCAAGGTTTGTAGATAACATAGACACCAGTTACAGAAGGGGAGTTATTTTCCCAGCCCTCGGGCCTCACTGCAGCAACACCACTGGCATCAGTTAGTTGCCTGACTGCTGACTTCAGCTTCTTGCTGTTTTACCTTTTCTAACAGCAAGCAACAGGCAGAAAATAAATGGCTTCCCCTCACAGGCTTACCCTCCACTGTAAGAGTTACCAGAAGCTTGGCATCTGTGAGGGTCCAGGGGGCCTCTGAGAGGTTCAGGCAGCATCAGTCTTCCGCTGCCAGGCCGCAGCGACATGAGTCGGACAGTCCAACTTCCAGTGGCGCCCACACAGACAGGGCAGGGCTTAGGAGGAATCCTGGGCTATGGGCATTCCTTGGCCCAGTGGCCAGGTTTCTGACACTTGAAGCAAGGTCCGGGAGGGGTGACTGGACGCTGTAGTCTGGGCACTTTGAAGTCTTTGTGAGCTGGTGGTGTGGCTGGGGTTTGTCTTATGGCAGAGGCAAGCATTTGTAGCTCTGAGATGCGCTTGGGCAGCTTCTTCCCTATTACTGAACACCTTGAAGGTGAGGTTGATTCTGTTGTGGGGTTTGAGGGCCAGATTCTAATTTCTGTAGCTTTTTGTAATGTCAGGGGCTGATTGGGTGGTAAAATGCATATTAAGCATTCTTTAGGGGTGGAGTAGAAGTAAGGATGACGTTTAAGTTACTCCAGGTGAGTTATGGGACTGGGTGAAGTAGTGGAACTCTTGTATATATTTAGTAGGATATGATGAAAAGGAGTCTAACTTTTGGCCGATTTGAGAACGGTCAGGTAAAGAGAAAGGAACGTGCATCCTAACTATACCTTTGGCTCCAGCCACCTCTCGAAGGGGGAATTGTTGGGCAGGGGCAGAGGAGTTAGCCGTGGGACTAAACTGTAAGCTGGACTGGTTATGAGGTGGGGAGGTAACAGGAGGGCCATAAGAAGGTGGATTGTGGGCAGAAGAAGAGGAGGGAGACTCTGAGGGGCAGGAGGTGGGCCTGGATTAGGGCCTGGTTTAGACAGGCAGGAGGAGAAAGGTTGGAAGGGTTGATGGAGAAGGAGGACTCTGGGTCACTGGCAGAGGCAGAAGGGGCAGATGGAGAGAAGAGAAGGAAAATTTGGGATGGGTTGCATTGACAGCAGAGATTAGGGAGGGATTGGAGTGTAAAAAACTGCCTGGATATTGGGCACCTTAGACCATTTGCCCATTTATTGACAAAAATTGTTTAGGTCTCAAAGGATAGAAAAATTGAAAGTGCCATTTTCTGGCCATTTGGAACCATTGTCTAATTTGTATTGAGGCCAGGCTATGTTACAGAAAAAAAAAAAAAAAGACATTTAGGTTTCAGATCTGGCGACAGTTGAAGAGGTTTTAGGTTTTTTAGGACGCAGGCTAGAGGCGAAGACAGGGGACTAGAGGGCGGAATATTGCACTAGCAAAGGAGATAGGTTAAGGAAAGAAGTAGAGTAGAGACTAGGAGGAGTGAGCAGCTACCAGGGTTTTCAGCAAGAGTCCCGACTGATTCCTGGGCTGTAAAGTAGGTAAGTGATCAAGTCAGGTGTCCACGTGGTTGACCACACACCAAGGGAAGACCGTCTTCCCGAATCCGTGACCGACGTTGGAGTTTTTGAGCACATGGACAGAGTGTCTCCTTTGCCTCTACTTAGAGAGGGAGACTTGTCTCTGAAATTTTTCTCCTTGGGATTTAAAGGAAAAGAGAGAGGGAGACTTGTCTCATTAGGATTTAAAGGAAAAGAGAGAGAAAGGGAGACTGCTTACCCAGTCTGAAGGTGGTGAGAGCTGTTGGGCACACTAAGCGAGAGCTGCTGGGCTGGTCTGATAGGTTGAGGTCTCTGGTCTCTTCCAAGAGAGGGAGCGGAGACAGGGGGCCAGTCTCCCCAGAGGAGTACCCCGTCCTCGGTTTTCTGCACCAAATGTTAAAATGCATGCTCTGAATGAAGAGACCCCTCAAACAGGCTTTATGAGCAACATGACTGTTTATTCACCTAGGTGCAGGCAGGCTGAGTCCAAAAAGAGAGTCAGCAGAGGGCGGTGGGATGGAAGTTGGTTTTATAGGTTTGCAGCAGGCAGTGGAAAGTTACAGAAGTTACAGTTTACGGCAGTTTTTTGCAAGTTGGGAGGGGGTCGTATGGTCTAGAGTAATGAAGTTGACCAAGGTCGGTTACAAAGTCCAATGGCCTTACCAATTGAGGCTATTGATATTTCTTATCAATAAGAAATAGAAGAATGTCTCAAGTTAGTTAGACGCCACAGGGGTTGATTGTTCTTCCGCTTTTCATGGTCTTCCAGTTATTTCAGGTTTTCTTATTCAAGAAGGTCATCCAGAGGTGTATGTGCAGGACATGGGGGTCGCCATGGCATCCATGGCACTGTCAGTCAGCCTAAAAGACCTTACAGATGTGTCCTCTAATTCTGTGATTTCTTTATTTCTTCAGGACCATCTTTCATTTTCATTTTCTACTGTTTGCTTCCTCCCCCCCCTTTTTTTTTTTTTTTTGAGACGAAGTCTCACTATGTCACCTAGACTGGAGTGCAGTGGTATGATCTTGGATCATTGCAACCTCTGCCTCCTGGGTTATAGCAATTCTCCTGCCTCAGCCTCCCAAGTAGCTGGGACTACAGGCATGCACCACCACGTCCAGCTAATTTTTGTATTTTTAGTAGAGACGGGGTTTCGCCATGTTGACCAGGCTGGTCTCAAACTGCTGACCTCAAGTGATCCACCCATTTCTGCTTCCCAAAGTGCTGGGATTATAGACGTGAGCCACCATGGCTTCCTCCACCGCCCCCCTCCCCCCCCCCTTTTTTTTTTTTGAGACAGAGATTACAGCAGTGAGCCATTGGACCCAGCCTGTTTTTATTCCTTTTACCAAATCTCCAAGGAACATCTCCCCTTCCAAGTGGGAATGTAACTTTAAACAAGTCAGTTAACCTCTTTGTGATTACTTTTCTTTTCTTTTCTTTCTTTCTTTTTTTAACTGGATAAAACTGCATAAATTAACAGACCTATGTGATTACTTTTCTTATTTGCAAAATGACTTAATGATTTTAAGGACCTTTTTTTTTGGAGACAGGGTCTCACTCTGTCGCCCAGGCTGGAGTGCAGTGGCACAATCTCTGATTCTCTGATATCTGTTCACTGCAGCCTCCCCTTCCAGTTCAAGCAGTCCTCCCACCTTAGGCTCCTGAGTAGCTGGGACTACAGATGTGCACCACCACACCCAGCTAATTTTTGTACTTCTTGTCGAGATGTGGTTTTGCCATGTTGCCCAGGCTGGGATTATAAGTACTTTTTATCATTATTATAATTTTTTTTTTTTTGAGACAGTCTCACTGTGTTGCTCAGACTGGAGTGCAGTGGCGTGATCTCGGCTCACTGCAACCTCCACCACCTGGGTTCAGGTGATTCTTCTGCCTCGGCCTCCCGAGTAGCTGGGAGTACAGGCACGTGCCACCACGCTTGGCTAATTTTTTTGTATTTTTGGTAGAGATACGGGGTTTCACCATGTTGGCCAGGCTGGTCTCAAACTCGTGACCTCGTGATCTGCCTGCCTTGGACTCCGAAAGTGCTGGGATTACAGGCATGAGCCACCGCGCCCGGCCAGAAGTACTTTTTATCATACAGCAAGATTGACAGTTTTACACTGGAACACACTTATTTCTATATAATAGAGATTAACAGGGTAATGACAAGGCTGGGTGCTGGCACACACCAGTAATCCCAGCACTTTGGGAGGCTGAAACGGGCATATCACTTGAGGTCAAGAGTTTGAGAGCAGCCTGACCAAAATGGTGCAACCCGTCTCTACCAAAAATATAAAAATTAGCCCAGCTTGGTGGCAGGCACCTGTAATTCCAGCTACTTGAGAGGCTGAAGCAGGAGAATCACTTGAACCTGGGAGACGGAGGTTGCAGTAAGCTGAGACCGTGCCACTACACTTCAGCCTGGGTGGCAGAGAAAGACTCTGTCTCAAGGGAAAACAAAAAGAAAAAAAATAGGAAAATGACAAAAAATAATATTACAACTCAGTGAATTTTATAACACACTTTTTTGGAATTCATTGACTAGTACTGTACCAAATCCAAGATGCTTTATAGTATTACAAATCCAACTCCGCTGATAGTGTAAATGTGATTCTATTTGGACTTGTCTCACTAATCCCTCATACAGTGTATTTTATTTTTTATTGAAGTAAAGAAATGGTCATTTTAGCCATTTTTAAGTATGTAGTTCAGTCACATTAAGTATTTTCATATTGTTATGCCACAGATCTTCAGAACTTTTTCATCTTGCAACCTGAAACTACTCATTAGCAAATCCCCATTTCTCCTTCCACTTAGCCCTTGTTAATCATCATTCTTTCTAGTTCTATGAATTTGACTCCTTTACTTACCTCACGTAAGTGCATTCTTATAGTTAGTGTATTTGATTTTGCTTCCATGCCTCTTTGTTGTTGTTCATGCCGTTACTTGGAATGCATTCTATTTTGTCTACCTATGCAAATCCTATTGGTTTTTTGTTTTGTTGTTTTGAGACAAGGTCTCAATTTGTTACCCAGGCTGGAGTGCAGTGGCTCCATCTCTACTCACTGTGTCCTCAACTTCCTGGGCTCAAGTGACCCTCTCACCTCAGCCCCACAAGTAGCTGGGACTACAGGCATGTGCCACCATGCCCAGCTAAATTTTTGTATTTTTAGTAGACACGAGCTTCTTACCATTTTGCCCAGGCTGGTCTCGAACTCCCAGACTCAAGCAATTCGCCTGTCTCGGCCTCCCAAAAATGCTGGAATTACAAGCATTAGCCACCGTGCCTGGCCCAAATCCTGTTGGTTTTTATTTCTTAGGCCTGTTTCCTCCATATGATCATTCAGTATACATTAATTTCTTTCCTTTTCAATTAAAATACTTACTGTTTATATTTTACATTTTGATGTTTGTTCAGAATTGCTTAATATTGTTTTTTGTTTTGTCTTATGCAACAGTCTTAAATCCCTAGTTAGATCGTATCTCTGGAGAGTAACATATTTCCATGTATCTCTCAGTGACTTTTAAAATTATTATTATTTTGTTGTTGTTGTTGTTGTTGTTATTGTTAGACAGGGTCTCCCTCTGTCACCCAGGCTAGAGGGCAATGGGATGATCATAGCTTACTCTAACCTCCAACTCCTGTGCTCATGTAATTCTCCTGCCTCAGCCTCCCAATTAGCTGGGATTACAGGCATGAGCCACCATGTGTGGACAAAAATATTTCCAGGTGTGGTGGAAATGAAGGAAGGAAGGAAGAAAGAAAGGGAGGGAGGAAGAGAAGAAGGAAAGAAACAAAGGAAAAGAAAAGGAAAGAAACAAAGAAAATTGGTACCAGGAAAGCAGGAAAGGGAAATGGAAATAAAAATAATAATGAAAATAAAACAAAAATTGGTTAGTCACTATTAACAATTTGTATCCTTATAATCTAGAAACATTATAATTTCAAGACAAAAATTTACTTTGGATGATAGATTCTGAAGTCAAAATAGCATTCCCATAGTCTAGATGAAGTCAAGTTTTATCTGATCTTAATTGAAATAAATGTAGCTGGCTTTGAACAAATCTACTCGTGGTCTGTGGATAGGAATTAAATTGAACATTTACCTATGTCCAGCTTTGGGAGTCAAATCACATAACCTCTAAGCAGGTAAGTTTCCTGTGGCTTTATTTAGGATTTTAAATATTCATTTTCAGTGTAATTTGGTTATGTGTGGATTGAGGTGACTCTTGGTACTAACGTACATTTTCTGATTAAACCTACCTGAACATGAGTTGTTTTTATTTCTTACCCTTTCCAGAGTGATGATTCTGACATTTGGGATGATACAGCATTGATAAAAGTATATGATAAAGCTGTGGCTTCATTTAAGGTATGAAATGCTTACTTAGTTACTCGTTTTCTTGTTTTCTCTTATTACTCATTTGGAAAAGAATTGATAACATAAAGTGTTAAAGTACATGTTATTCAGTTTTCATTTTGAAGAATAATTGGTAACATGGGTTATTAAATCAGATGTGTCTTCCTTTAGAAGTTGATACCCTATATATATCATCCTTTTTGTGGAGGTAATTTAAATAAAATTTAAAACATTTATTCCTGACTGGGTGCGGTGGGTCACTGGAGCTCAGGCGTTCAAGACCAGCTTGGCCAACACGGTGAACTTCTGTCAACTAAAAATACAAACAGCCAGGCGTAGTGGCACGTGCCTGTAATCCCAGCTACTTGGGACACTGAGACAGAATAATCACTCGAACCTGGGAGACAGAGATTGCAGTGAGCCAAGATCGCTCCACTGCACTCTAGCCTGGGTGATAGAGTGAGACTCTGTCTCAAAAAAAAAAAAGTATTATTTTTAGTATTTTTATATTGTATCAAACTGTAGAAGTCCTCTAATTGAGATTAATAGGAAAAGGACAGTCTGAATTATAATTTTAAACATTTAACAAGCATTTAATAAAATAATGATGACGGTAAATAGCAGTAGTACAGTAATTAATACTTGTAGCATGCTGACAGTGCTCTACGTGCTTTGCACATGTTAAATTAATCTAATCATCCCAAATCCTATGAGTTGGGTATGAAGTCAAGTGTTCCTGTTGGGTAAGGATATACAGTTCTTTTAGGAAGTGTAGTGTGGTTCTCTGGCTCAAACAAGACACTTAAATAGTTGGCCAACATCATCACCTTCTCCACTCTCTGAGGTGTTTAGTCTTATTGAGAATTCAGTATGGGTCATCAGTAGTCCAGGCTACCTTGAGCAAACAGAGCATATACTCATGCAGTGTATAAAGAGCACCAAGCATACTGAGTTCATGTCTTTCTCATAGTTACTCTTGTGACATGAGCAAAGGATCAGACCTCTATGTCACCTTTGTAGCTGAATTCTAGATTTTTTTTTCTTTTTTTTTCTTTTTTTTGAGATGGAGTCTTGCCCTGTCACCCAGGCTGGAGTGTTGTGGCGTGATTATGCCTCACTGCAGCCTTCAACTCATGAGCTCAAACAATCCTCCCACCTCAGCTTTCTGAGTAGTTGGGACCACAGGCGTGGGTCACCACGCCCAGCTCGTTTTTGTAGTCTTTGTAGAGACTCAGCCTCACTATGTTGCGTAGGCTGGCCTGGAACTCCTGAGCTCAAACGATCCCTCTGCCTTGACCTCCCAAAGTGCTGGGATTACAGGAATGAGCTGCTGCACCTGGCCTAGATTTTTAAATGTGCTTTCCAGTATACACTGAAACTAGAAGTCGACTAAAAAAGAATTACCAAGAGAGTTCTATAAAACAGAGATTGAAATGGGGCTCAATGTGGGGTGGCTTGGTGATATTGCAGACGGAAGTAATCTGAGTAAAGAAGGAAAAGAACTGATTTGGGAAAACGATAGTAGTGTTGAGTTTGAGGTATGAAGATGTGAAATTGATCATTGGAAATGTTGGATTCAGCAAAGTCAGATCTGGATAATAGCTTCAGAAGTGTGTTTGCAAACTGTTGTAATTAAAGTATTAAGAATAGATGGCCTTAATCAAGTAAAGAAGGATGGCCACTTTTTATTGGGAATGCCTAAGTCTAAGGCTTGATCAGAAGTAATGAAAGCATTGGGGCTCTGCATTGCTATGACATCCAAGGTGCCATGAATGTCAGGAAGCAAGATAATTAACAGGGCCTAATGTTACAGAGAGGTTGAGAGCAAGGAGATTTGATTAAAAGGGTCTTTAGAGCTGATAATCAGATATAATGCCTTTAAGAGCAATTTTTATAGTGTAGGAAGTAGTCAAAAGGAAATAGATGCTTTCTGAGGTCGTGGATCCTTGATACCAGCTTATAGTGGTAACTGAGTTATGTTGTGACTTTTATTTTATGTACCACCCTGTAACATGTACATTTTTATTCCTATTTTCATAGCATGCTCTAAAGAATGGTGACATTTGTGAAACTTCAAGTAAACCAAAAAGCACACCTAAAAGAAAACCTGCGAAGAAGAACAAAAGCCAAAAGAAGAATATTGCAGCTCCTGTAAAACAGGTTATTTCAAAATGTTGAGATTTAACTTCAAAGGATATCTTGTTAGTCCTTATTTAAAGTTAGTAAAATATCTTTAACTTTAGCGATTAGTACAGTGTTTCTATTGACATACAATTATAAAACATCAAAAACAACTATTAATTTTTCTATTTAGGAACATACATGTTAGTCATGAAAGTATAAGGAATTAGATGGGAATAATAAATCTAAAATCAGGACATGCGTTCCATTTGTGAGTGGAAGGCGGGGAGAAGGAGATGCTGTTTGGGAGGAGTACCCAACGGCTGTAAGCTGAATTAGCAGTGTTTTACGTCTTAAGCTGAGAGGTGGATTTTTTTTTCCTTTTTTCTTCAAAAACTCTGGAACTATTAATTCCAAGGAACCCAGAAGTGTAGGTAGATTATTTCTGCTAGTTAAAAACAGTAGTCCTGAAAGCTGAATATTTTGGTGTCTCATTCGCCAACTTCAGTTTCATCATTACCAAGGGGGAAGAGAGCTAACAGTTGATAAGCACTTGCTCTAGGCCAGATCAGAGTGCTGGGCACCATTTGCATTTTCTGTCCTTCCTGCTCTTCACAGCAAATATGGGAAGTAGCTTATATTATAGCCATCTAATAAAATGGGGAAACGAAGACTCAAAGATATTCAGAAACTTGTCCATGATTGTATAAATGAGAGAGTTGGAATTCAGATTTATGTGTTTAGATCCCAAGCCTTTCTCATTACATCATTTTGCCTTCCAAATCTCTACCCTCTATTCTTCACCTCCCCACTGATCAAAACAAGATGATTGTTTGCCCTCTTCAAAAGAAATGTATGCACGTATGTATCTTTGATTTCTTTTGTAGTGGAAAATCGGGGACAAATGTTCTGCCATTTGGTCAGAAGACGGTGGCATTTACCCAGCTACCATTGCTTCAATTGACTTTAAGAGAGAAACCTGTGTTGTGATTTACACTGGATATGGAAACAGAGAGGAGCAAAATCTGTCTGACCTACTTTCCCCAATCTCTGAAGTAGCTAATAATGTAGAACAGAATGCTCAAGAGGTAAGGATACAAAAAAAAATTCAGTTTCTAGAAGCAGAGACTAGATGAGAAACTGTTAAACAACATAAGTAGTTGTCAGTTAGATACACCGAGGCATTAAGTTTTTCTTAAAGACAACCTTATAACAAAAACCTACGTGTTTTTTCTTTTTAAAGAATGAAAATGAAAGTCAAGTTTCAACAGATGAAAGTGAGAACTCCAGGTCTCCTGGAAATAAATCAGATAACATCAAGGCCAAAGCTACTCCATGGAACTCTTTTTTCCCTCCACCACCACCTATGCCAGGGCCAAGACTGGGACCAGGAAAGGTAAACCTTCTACTTATGAAAGGTTTCCCACAAAATAGTTAATGTCAGGATGTGTAACCTTTTTATTAACTAATTTGTAGCTCTCCCATGAAACCTTTGTAACTCTTATTAGATGTAAAGACACAGAAATAAGACAATGAAATAAGATAATGATGCAAAATAGTTAATTAAAAAAAAAAACCTTAGACACTGCAGTGAATGCCACAAAATACTTTATACAAAAGATTTATCCAGCTTCTTTTGTGGAGTATTAGGTATTAGACTAATAATGAGCACACTTATTTAAGTTAGAAAGTATAATAATTTATCATCAGCTGGATGACATGCTGTTGTTTCCCATGTCACCTGTATAAGATGTGTAAAATAAGAACACATCATTTACATTTAATATAGATAAAATCCCGAGGCGCTCTCAGATTGTTTCGTAGAGTTCAAATGTAAATATGGTTTTCATTTATGGTCCTTTGATTATAAGTAACAGAAACTAGGTCTATTATGAGAAAACACTGAACATCTGTTAAAAAAAAGAAACTAGGTCTAAAAAGGTTTGTATTATAGGTTAAATTATGTCATGGAACCTAAGGACTTGTCCCTTTCCAGTTCTTTTGTGTAAACCAGCTATTTCTTCTGTGGAGGGAATGGTACTTAGGCAATAATTTTATTTATTTATTTATTTTTTTGAGACAGTCTTGCTCTGTCGCCCAGGCTGGAGTGCAATGGCGCATTCTCGGTTCACTGCAACCTCTGCCTCCTGGGTTCAAGCGATTATCCTGCCTTAGCCTCCCGAGTAGCTGGGATTGCAAGTGCCCACCACCACACCCGGCTAATTTTGTATTTTTAGTAGAGGTAGAGCTTCACCATGTTGGCCAGGCTGGTCTCAAACACTTGACCTCAAGTGATCTGCCCACCTTGGCCTCCCAAAGTGTTGGGATTACAGATACCTGGCCTAGGCAATCATTTTTTAAAATCAAGCATGATTCATCTAAAGTTTTTCTTAAGATTTTCTGTGATAACTTTCTTATTGAGGCTGACATCATGTTATAGTTTCTTGAATCTAAAATGATAAATCCTCTGAGAATGTATATATTATGCTTCTTTGGTCTCGGGGCTGATTTTTATAAAGTGTGAGGTTTGCTAGTTTTCGCAATATGTACTCTAAGTTAGCTTATATAGCTAAACTGGTTTCCATAAAAACATTATACAATTTAGTTAATGAAATTGGGGATATAGTCTTTTATGATTGAAATAATCTTGCTAAATGGACTGTTTCTGATTTATTAGGTAATTACCACTCTTACTTTGTTTTACTTCCTTAATGTCCACATAGAAAGGAAAGGAGAAAAATCTAGAGGTTGTCATTTGAATTATGAGTCTGTTTGACTTCAGGATTTGGTGCATGAAATTTCACTTAATCTTTTTCATACGTATAATACGAATATTATTCTGGGTAATTTTTTTTTTATTTTTAGTCATTTTTATTCGTTTCATATTACAATGGGTAAATTAATTTTCCTTTGAAATATTCCTTATAGCCAGGTCTAAAATTCAGTGCCCCGCCACCGCCGCCACCACCACCACCACCACCTCCCTTTCTACCACACTGCCTGCCTCCATTTCCTTCTGGACCACCAGTAAGTAAAAAAGCATGTATATATTAGATTTTGCTTTCACATACAACTTGATACGTAGCAGAATAGAGGATTGGAAAATGTCGTTGTAGACCATCCCTAGGGCCAGATTCTAATGGGTAGAAATTTGAACTAAACCTCTGGGTTATTTGTGTGTGTGTTTTTAATTCTTTTCTGTTACCTAAATGCAGTCTTCTTGTAGTGCCAACTCTAGGCTCTATGTTGCCAGCTTCTTTCCTGGCAGAAGTTGGTATCTGTTCTATAAGGAGGTTCCTGTTAGAAAGGATTTAATTATACCATATATAAAGGATTAGTATTTGCCCTTCTGGGTATAGTTAGATGTTAGTTTCTGATGTATACTGGATTTTTTTTTTTTTGAGGTAGTTTTGCCCTTGTTCCCTTAGATGGTGTACAGTGGTGTGATCTTGGCTTACTGCAGTCTCCGCCTCTGGATTCAAGTGATTCTCCTGCCTCAGCCTCATGAGTAGCTGGGACTATAGGTGTGAGTCACCACACCCAGCTAACTTTTGTATTATTAGTAGAGACAGGGTTTTACCCTGTTGGCCAGGCTGGTCTTGAACTCCTGACCTCAGGTGATCCTCCTGCCTCAGCCTCCCAGAGTTGTGGGATTACGGGCATGAGCTACCGCACCTGGCTGTAAACTAGATTTCTAACGGTAGATTTTTAGGTATTAACAATAGATACAAAGATACTTTTTGGCATACTGTGTATTGGGGTGGGGTTAGGACAGATGTTCTACCCAAGACCTTTACTTAAAATGGCCCTTGAAATGTTATGTGAGCTTTTTGTGTGCATATATGTGTATGTGTGCATGTGTGTGTTGAGGAAAAGCATGAAAGCATTTGTACTTGATTTTTTTACTCATAGTTTCATAGTGGAACAGATATATAGTGTAATGAAATCAAAATGTTTAAACTTTTTATGTCACTGTTAGTTGATCCTTGTTTAATTTAATTTTGTTGGTCTTTTGTTCTTAATGGTTGGCTTTCTCCAAATGCTAGATACATTAAGAAATTTAAGACTGGATACAGTGGCTCATGCCTGTAATCCCAGCACTTTAGAGGGCTGAGGCAGGAGGATCACTTGAATTCACGAGTTTGAGACCCATCTGGGCAATTTAGCAAGACCTCATCTTTGTTTAGGGGGAAAAAAGAAGGAAATTTAAGTAGGAGATGATCTAAGCAAACATACGCTTAATATCCAGCATTCACTATATAATATAAATCTCCAGACTTTACTTTTTTTGTTTACTGGATATAAAATATACCTTTTTCTGTCTCCAGATAATTCCCCCACCACCTCCCATATGTCCAGATTCTTTTGATGATGCTGATGCTTTGGGAAGTATGTTAATCTCGTGGTACATGAGTGGCTATCATACTGGCTATTATATGGTAAGTAATTGCTCAGCATCTTTTCCTGACAATGTTTTGTAGTTATGTGACTTTGTTTTGTAAATTTATAAAATACTACTTGCTTCTCTCTTTATATTAGTAATTAAAAATAAAAAATACAACTATCTGTCTGAGGCTTAAATTACTCTTGCATTGTCCCTTAGTATAATTGTAGTTAATTTTAAAAAGCTTTCATGCTTTTCTTAGGTTATTTTGATTATATATAATCTAACAATATATTTAAATTCTTTTTCTAAATAATGTTTTAATCTCTGCTTTGATTTGAAATTGATTGTAGGGGATGGAAAAGATGGGATAATTTTTCGTAAAATAAAAATGAAATTATTTTTGTGCACAAAGATCTGTGGTAGTATGTACCAAATTGAACCTTGGGGACTGTGGCTTCAAACTTGTCACTTTATACATTAGTCTCCTACAGACAAGTTCTATTATATTTTAGTCAAAACATTTAAAATTATTTTTAAAAGGAAGCTCTTATGCCCTGCTAAAATTATGATGTGATATTGTAGACACTTGAATCTTTAGTAAATTAATATAGAAGAAACAGCTGACTAAAAGGTATAAGTTTTTATTTATTTATTTATTTATTTATTTATTTATTTTAAAGGTGGGGTTTCACCATGTTGGCCAGGCTGGTCTTGAACTCCTGAGCTCAGGTGATCCACCCACCTCGGCCTCCCAAAGTGCTAGGATTACAGGCGGGAGCCACCATGCCCGGCCCTTATTTATTTTTGAGATGGAGTTTTGCTCTTGGTACCCAGGCTGGAGTGCAATGGTGTGATCTTGGCTCACTGCAACCTCCATCACCCCAGACTCAAGCAGTTCTCCTGCCTCAGCCTCCCAAGTAGCTAGGATTACAGGCATGTGCTACCACACCTGGCTAATTTTGTATTTTTAGCAGAGATGGGGTTTCACCATGCTGGTCAGGCTAGTCTCAAACTCTTGACTTCAGGTGATCACCCACCTCTGCCTCCCAAAGTGCTGGGATTACAGGCGTGAGCCACCATGCCTAGCAGGTGTAAGTTTTTAAATGTATCATCTGTGTGTGCCCCCATTAATATTTTTATTTAAAAGTTAAGGCCAGGTGTGGTGGCTCACACCTGTAATCCCAACACTTTGTGAGGCCAAGGCAGGCAGATCACTTGAGGTCAGGAGTTCGAGACCAGCCTAGCCAACGTGATGAAACCCTGTCTCTACTACAAATACAAAAAAGAATTTAGCCTAGTGTAGTGGCGCGCACACCTGTAATCCCAGCTACTTGAGAAACTGAGTCAGGACAATTGCTTGATCCTGAGAGGCGGAGGTTGCAGTGAGTCTAGATTGCACCACTGTACTCCAGCCTGGGTGACAGTGAGACTCCATCTCAAAAAAAGAAAGGAAAAGGCCTGGCACAGTGGCTCACACCTGTAATCCTAGTACTTTGGGAGGTCAAGGCAGGTGGATCACTTGAGGTCAGGAGTTTAAGACTAGCCTGGCCAACATGGTGACACCCCGTCTCTACTAAATACACAAAACTTAACCCAGTGTGGTCACAGGCAGCTGTAATCCCAGCTACTTGGAAGACTGAGGCAGGAGAACTACTTGAACCTCGGAGGCAGAGGTTACAGTGAGCCAAGATTGTACCTCCGCACTCCAGCCTGGCCAACAGAGTGAGACTCGGGGGAAAAAAAAAGTCTCTCTTCAGCTGTTGTGGTATAACCTTGGTATATTTGTATGTATTATGAATTCCTCATTTTAATGACCAAAATATAACAAATCAACAGCTTGTAACTTGTTTTGAGATCAGTTATAACTCTCTAAGCTTTTATGGTTTTTAAATTGTGAAATATTTGAAAATATATATAATGTATATATAAAGTATCAGCATAATTTATGTTCTAAATAGCTTTCTTAAGATATAATTCACATGGTGTGCAGTTTACCTTTGAAAGTATACAAGTCAGTATTTTTGGTTTTCACAGTTATGTAGCCATCACTACAATTTTAGAACATTTTCATCACCCCGAAAAGAAACCCTGTTACCCTCATTTTCCCCAGCCCTTGACAGTCAGTATATTTTCTGTCTCTCTCTCTTTTTTTTTTTTTGGAGATGGAGTCTCTCTGTGTCACCCAGGCTGGAGTGCCGTGGCACGATCTTGACTCACTGCAACCTCTGCCCCCTGGGTGAAAGCAATTCTCCTGCCTCAGACTCCTGAGTAACTGGGATTACAGGTGCACACCACCATGACCAGCTAATTTTTTGTATTTTTTGTTGAGATGGGGGTTTCACTGTGGTGGCCAGGATGCTCTTGATCTACTGACCACGGGATCCACCCGCCTCGGCCTCCCAAAGTGCTGGGATTACAGGTGTGAGCCACTGCGCCTGGCCTTTGTCTCTTTTTTAAATTTTGAGATGGAGTCTCGCTCTGTCACCCACTCTGGAGTCTAGTGATGCAATCTCGGCTCCCCTCAACCTCCACCTCCCAGGTTCAAGCAGTTCCCATGCCTCGGCCTCCCAAGTAGCTGGGATTACAGGGTGCCTGCCACCATGCCCAGCTAATTTTTATAATTTTATCAGAGGCAGGGTTTCACCATGTTGGCCAGGCTGGTCTCGAACTCCTGACCTCAAGTCATCTGCCCACCTCGGCCTCCCAAAGTGCTGGGATTACAGGCATGAGCCACTGCGCCTGGCCTTACGCTGTCTCTATGAATTCGTCTATTTTGGACATTATATGTAAATGGAATTATACTATTTGTAGTCTTTTGTGCCTGGCTTCTTTCACTTAGCATACTATTTTCAATACTCATCCATGCTGTACATGCATCAGTACTTCAATCCTTCTTATTGATGAATATTCTATTGTTTGGTTATTTCACATTTTATCCATTCACCAGTTCATGGACATTTGGGTTGTTTTTATTTTTGGACTATAATGAATAATGTGGCTTTGAACATTTGTTTGCACTGTTTTTTTTCTTTTTTTGTTGTTTTTTGTTTTGTTTTTGTTTTTCTTTTTTGAGACAGGCTCTTGCTCTGCCACTGAGGCTGGCATATAGTGGCATGATCATATCTCACTGCAGCCTCAAACTCCTGGGCTCAACAAGGCCCCTTCTTCACCATGCCCAGTCCAGAATATTTTCATTACCCAGAAAGAAACCCTATACCCCTTAGAATTTACTCCCTAATATCTTCTCCTCCCAGCTCCTGACAACCACTAATTTACTTTCTATTTATTTGCCTATTCTGGACATTTTATATAAATGGAATTTTACAATATGTGGCCATTTATACCTGGATTCTTTTACTTAGCATAAATTTCTCGAGGTTCATCCATATTGAAGCCATGTATCTGTACTTCATATCTTTTGTTGCTGAATAATATTTCATCATATAGACATACAACAATTTGTTTATCTAGAAAGGGATTTGGGTTGTTTCCTCTGTGTTATGATGAATAATGCTGTTAAGAATGCTTGTGTGCAGAATTTTGTATGGGCATGTTTTCAGTTCTCTTGGATATGCAACTAGGAGTATAATTGTAGGCTCTTAGGCTAACTCCGTGTTTAACTCTTTGAGGAATTTCAAAACTGTTTTCTGAAGTGGCTGCACCATTTTACATTCCCAACAGTGTATAAGAGTTCTTCTTTCTCCACATTCACTTCAACAGTTGTTATTGTCTCTGATTATAGCCATCCTAGCGGGTGTGAAATGGTACTTTACTGTGGCATTGATTTGCATTTCCTAATGACTGAATGATGTTGCGTCTTTTCATAAGCCTGCTGGTCATTCATATATCTTCTTTGGAGAAATGTCTTTTGAAATCTTTTGCTTATTTTTTAATTGGGTTGTTTGTCTTTATTGTTGGGTATTAATAGCTCTTTATATTTTCTGGATAATAGGGCATCATCATAATCTCTTACCTTACTGCAATAGTTCCCAAATCTCATGTCTCACCCTGCTAAATTTATTTTTCATACAGAAGCTAGAGTAATATTTTAAAATGTAAAGTAGATCCCATCTCTTCATTTAAAAGACCCTCCAATAGCTTCCAGTAACACTTGGGTTAAAATCCAAATCTTTTACCCTGGTTTACAAAGTATAACATGTTGTGTTTCTTTACCTAAATCTCATTTCATGATCTCTCTTCCTCTGCTCCAGCAACACTGGCCTTTTTTCTTCCTCTTATGTACCTGGTTTATAGCTTCTTCAGGGCCTTAGCACTCACTGTTCTTTCATTTGGAAACCCTACCTCAGATTTCACTTGTTTGGCTTCTTGCCATTCAGATATCATCTAAAATTTTACCTTCCCTATAGTCTGGAAGTGATAACCCCTCGTTTTCTCTCACTTTACCCCACTTAGATTCTCTGTATGTCATTTGTCATTCCCTGATACAACTTTTCTTGCCTGTTTTATCTGTTTATGTCCAATAGAATGTAAGTGTCATGAGAGCAGGGACGCTGTCTGTCTTGTAGTCCTTGTATCTTGTATCTGTGGCATTTAGAACAGTGCCTGGTTCATAATAAACTTGGTTCAGAATAAGTTGCTGTTTTGCCAAATGTTAAACATTAACAGGGTTTAATGCTGATAATTAGATAACCATTTATACATATACAGTTTTGTGTAGATTATTTCCTTATGGCTAAGAAATGTCATTATCAGGTAAAAAAAGTGTAAACATTTTAATTGCTTTTGATACATACTGACAACTGGCTTTCCAGAATTCTTCCTATATGCATTGCCACCTGTACAATTCGAATATGCCTATTTTACCATAGCTCTTGATAGTTATGGATCTTATTATTGATGGTTCTAGCAACAGTTTAAAAATATGAATGCACTTCTGTGTTAGAATATAGTTGAAGGATGACATGGATGAAAAATTAGAGTTAAATTGTACTTAAACATTCCTGTTTCAGGTACTTGATAGTACTGTTATTAAAACCTAGTGAGTTTTTCAGTAGACTTACTGAAAAGTCAGGTGGCTTTTTTTTTTTTGAGACAGGGTCTCACTCTGTCATCCAGGCTGGAGTGCAGTGGTGTGATTTGGGCTCACTGCAGCCTCTGCCTCCTGGGCTCAAGCAGTCCTCCCAGCTCAGCTTCCTGAGTAGCTGGGACTACAGACATGTGCCACGTGTGGCTAATTTTTGTATTTTTTCTGTAGAGATGGGGTTTCACCATGTTTCCCAGGCTGGTCTCAAACTCCTGAGCTCAAGTAATCCGCCCACCTCAGCCTCCCAAAGTGCTGGGGTTACAGGTGTGAGCCTCTTGACCAACAATATCCAGATGTTTCTGTTTCTTTTACCTGAATTTGAGCAGCAATTGTTGGGCAGTCTTCTCCAGAATATTTGCTACAAATTCTGACTAACTAGAGAAATGATCTTTATTTTTAGAAGTATTTTCTGCATATTCATTAAAGTTAATTAATTAAAATATAAACATATGAACTTCAGTTCGGAAATGTTAGGAAATTCCTGTTTCATTAGCCTGCATTTTTGTCTCTCGGAATTTTTTTTATTTTTATAAAGACAGGGTTTCACCATGTTGGCTAGGTTGGTCTTGAACTCCTGACCTCAGGTGATCTGCCCACCACCCCCCCCACCCCGGCCTCCCAAAGTACTGAGATTTACAGGCATGAGCCACCACGTCTGGCGTCTCTTGGTATTTTTATCGTTAAAAAAAATAAGCTGGCTGGGCACAGTGGCTTACGCCTGTAACACCAGTGCTTTGGGAGGCCGAGGTGAGGTGATTGCTTGAAGCCCGGAGTTGGAGACTTGCCTGAGCACATGCTGAGAGCCTGTGTCTACAAACAGTTTTTTAAAAAATTAGCTAGGCATAGTGACATGCACCTGTTATCTTAGCTATTTGGGAGGCTGAGGCAGGAGGATTCCCTGAGCCCAGGAATTCAAGGCTACAGTGAGCTATGATCACACCATTGTGTTACTGACCATGGGTTGTTCGGCTCTCAATACAATAGAAATTGTGAGGCCAAAGGAATTTTCCTAAATAAGGCTTTCTTGGAGCATATGCCCAGGTATAAGGGAGGCAGCACAAGAGAGAGACAGTTTTCTGGCTGACTCCCCAGAGGGAGTTGGAAAGACAGTTTGTAAGAGGCTGTCGTGAGAAAAGAGTGACTTTTAGGTATGTAGAGGCAGGGAACTTTTAGTACTTGTGCAGTTTTGTAACATGCTTCTTCATGCTTGGCATGTTGCATTAGCATGTTAACATCTCCACCCTAGGTGTGATTTTTAGTATTACAATGAAGCGAAGGTTAAGGATTGTTCCTTCTCCTGGCCTTGCGTGTATGCTGGAGATAGGGTAACTCCCTTGAGTAAGATTTATAGTGGGAGCTGCAGCTTCAAGGCCTCATAATCAGTAGGTATGGCCCCTTGAGTAAGATTTATGGGGCATGGTCCAGATGGTTTGGTTGGGGTCTCCACCAGCCACAGGGCCTCCCTTGCACCAGCCTGCAGTAGAGGTCCTTGGTGGGGTAGGAGAAGGAGGCACTGAGTCCCATTCCTACCCATCTCAATTGCACTTCAGCCTGGGCAACAGAGAGAGATGCTGTCTCTAAACAAACAAAAAGAACAAACCACTGCTGATTGTTAGGTTTTCCAACAGCTTAAGTGTGTTTTTTTGTTGTTGGTTTGGTTATTTTTTTACATTTTAAAAAATAGAATCAGGGTCTTGCTCTGTCTCCCAGGCTGAAGTGCAATGGCACAATTATGCCCAGGCTCAAGTGATCCTCCCACCTCAGCCTCCTGAGTAGGTGGGACTACAGGCACAAGCCACAATGCCCAGCTGATTTTTAAATTTTTCGTAGAGATGAGGTCTCCCTGTGTTGCCCAGGCTGGTCTTGAATTCCTGTGTTCAAGTGATCCTCTCACCCTGGCCTCCCAGAATGGTGCAATTACAAGTGGGAGCCATTCCCCAGCCCAGCTTAAGTATTTTTAAGATGTCATTGCCTTAAGCTAGCAATTCTTAACCTTTGTTCTACAGAAGCCACGTTGTTGAGATAGGCCCTGAGTCCAGCTCTTAACCTCTCTTATTGTCCTAAAAATCTAAGCAGAATGCAAATAACTAAGAATAATGTTGTTGAAATAACATAAAATAGGTTATAACTGTGGTACTCATTAGTAACAAATCTTTCAATACATCTTATGGTCTGTAAATTAGTAATGAAATGGGAAGCTGCTGCAAGCTAGTGTACATGTAGAGAGATAGAAGGCATTGAAGCCAGAAGAGAGAGGACATTTGGGCTAGATCTGACCAGAAAAAAAAACAGATGTTTTAGTATTAATTTTATTTTGGCTTTAATTTTTTTTTTTTTTTTTTTTAGTGAGTGCTGGTCTTTAATGGTTTCATTTTAATAAATGAGTATGACACAAGTAGTTTAAGGTTGTTGCAGGATGAGCCGCTGACAGAACCCCTCAGACACCTGAGTGAGTAAGGAAGAGACTTTATTCAACTGTAGAGCATTGGTAGACTTGCGTCCAAAAGCCGAGCTCTCCGAAAAGCAGTTTCTTTCCCTTTTTAAGGGCTAACAACTCAAGTCTCATTGCCCATTGGCTGGGCAGCTGACCTCACAGTCTTTGGCTTTTATTGATTTGCTAATTTATATTTGGCATGCGCAGGGAGGGAAGAAGGGGAAGGGTTACAGGAGCTCAACAAAGGCAGTAAATCACTTGGTGGCAGATGCAACTCTAAGTAGGGGTCTGGATTGTGCAAACATATAGTACATGACTGGAGGCAGGTTCCTGGGTCAGAGGAAGAACATTCCCCTGCTACATTCTCAGGGTTTATAGATAACATAGGCATCTGTTACAGAAGGGGAGTTATTTTCCCAGCCCTCAGGCCTCTCTGCAGCAAGGCCACTGGTGTCAGCTAGTTGCCTGACTACTGACTTCAGCTTCTTGCTATTTTTTACTTTTTCTACCAGCAAGCAACAGGCAGGAAATAAATGTCTTCCTCTCACAAGGTCATATATTTTATTTGATGAAAATAAGGTATAAGTGGGCTCAGGAATATCATTGGACATATTGAAAGAAAAAAATCTTTTTTGAATTTTTTAAATTTGAATTTTATATTTTAGAGACTGGGTCTCTGTCACTCAGGCTGAAGTGCAAGGGCACATTCACAGTTCACTGCAGCCTTGACCTCCAAGACTCATGCAATCCTCTCACCTCAGTTTCCCGAGTAGCTGGGACTACAGGAATATGCCACTCCACCTGGCTAATTTTTATTTATTTACTTATTTTTATTTTTAAATGGAGTATCACTCTGTCACCCAGGCAAGGGTGCAGTGGCCCAGTCTCAGCTTATTGCAACCTCCACCTCCTGGGTTCAGGCGATTCTCCTGCCTTAGCCACCTGAGTAGCTGGGATTACAGGTGCTGGCCACCGTACCCAGCTAATTTTTGTATTTTTAGTAGAGACAGGGTTTCACCATCTTGGCCAGGCTAGTCTCGAACTCATGACCTCAGATGATCCACCCACCTCAGCCTCCCTAAGTACTGGGATTACAAGCATGAGCCCTTTTATTTTGAGACAGCGTCTAGCTCTGTCACCTAGGCTGGAGTGCAATGGCAAGATTTCGGCTCACTACAACCTCTGCTTCCTGGGTTCAAGCAATTCTCCTGCCTCGGCCTCCCAAGTAGCTAGGATTACAGATGCCCACCACCATGCCCAGCTAATTTTTTGTACTGTTAATAGAGATGGGATTTTGCCATGTTGGCCAGGATGGTCTCGAACTCCTGACTGCAGGTGATCCACCTGTCTTGGCCTCCCAAAGTGCTAGGATTACAGACATGAGCAACCATTTGCTACCATGCCTGGCCTAATTTTTAAATTTTTTGTAGAGACAGAGTCTCATTACGTTGCCCAGGGTGGTGTCAAACTCGGGGTCTCAAGTGATCCCCCTACCTCAGGTTCCCAAAGTCGTGGGATTGTAGCCATGAGCCACCAGTGCAAGAAAAACTTAACCACAGCCTAACAATTGTTTACTTTGGGATAATTTTTAAAGCACATTAAAAGACTATAAACTTATTTTCTGATATTTTATTGAATAAAATAAGTAAAATGTCTTGTGAAACAAAACACTTATAACATCTGTATAAAACGTATATACTGTTCTTCTAACTTTGTTTTCCTTACAGGGTTTCAGACAAAATCAAAAAGAAGGAAGGTGCTCACATTCCTTAAATTAAGGAGTAAGTCTGCCAACATTATGAAAGTGAATTTTTGTAAAACTGTATGGTTTGTGGAAAACAAATGTTTTGGAGCATTAAAAAAGTTGAAATGTTAAAAAGTTGAAAGATTAATGTAAAACAATATTAAAGACATTTTGATGCCACAACTATTAGATAAAAGGTTAATCTGCATCCCTACTAGAATTCTCACGGTGTCAAAGTATCAGCTCACCAAATACTGGTTGGTTGTGTGGAGAAAAACATACTTTCACAATGAAGAGAGCTTTAGGATATGATGCCGTTTTATATCACTAGCAGGCAGATAACCAAACATGTTTTTTGATTGTGATACGGGATGACCTAGGCATACTGCACTGTACACTTTATGACATATGAAGTGCTCTAGTTAAGTTTAACTGGTGTCCACAGAGGACATGGTTTCACTGGAATTTGTCAAGCCTCTGGTTCTAATTTCTCGTTTGCAGGAAATGTGGCACAGACCAGCACTAAATGACACCACTGAAGAAACGATCAGACAGATCTGGAATGTGGAACATTATAGAAGATAACTGGCCGCATTTCTTCAAAATATCAGTGTTGGGAAAGGAAAAAGGAAGTGGAATGGGTAACTCTCCTAGAGTAAAAGTTATGTGATAACCAAATGCAATGTGAAATTTTTTATTGGACCCTATTTTGAAAAACCACTGTAAAAGACTGGGGTGGGGTGTGGGGGTGGGGGTGGCACACTGGTGAGGCAGTTGAGAAAATTTGAATATGGACTGATTTTGAATGATACTGGATAATTATTGCTAATTTTATGAGCTGTGAGAAGGGTGTTGTAGTTTATAAAAGACTCTTAATTTGCGTAGTTAAGCATTTAAGAATGAAGTGTTAGATGTCTCATAAAATGTTTAAAATGGTTTAGCAAAATGTATGTGATGCATACATGGCAAAATGTTACCAAATCCAACTGATATGTATGTGGCTATTCATTGTACTATGTTTTTCTATCTTCTGTATGTTTAAAAGTATATAATAAAAATATTTAATATTTTTTTTTAAATTAGCTATGTGTCTACAAACCACATTATTCATGTAAAAAAGGGAAAAAGGAAAAAAAATTAGCTATGTGTCTGATTGTATTTCTTTTCTTTCTTTTTTTTTTTTTTTGAGACAGGCCGAAGTGCAGTGGCATGATAGCAGCTCACTGCAACCTCCACCTCCCCGGTTCAAGCGATTCTTCTGCCTCAGCCTCCCAAGTAGCTGGCACTACAGGCGCACGCCACCACACCCAGCTGATTTTTGTATTTTTAGTAGAGACAGGGTTTCACTATGTCGGCCAGGATGGTCTCAATCTCTTGACCATGTAATCTTCTCACCTCGGCCTTCCAAAGTGCAGGAATTACAGGCATGAACCACCACACCCAGCCTTGATTATATTTCTTTTTTGCATATTATTTGGCACTTTTGCCCATATTCGTATATATTTTCATATGGATGCCACCATGGCATTTTGTGTATGGGCATGTGTATTTCCACTTAATGTCATGTTTTTCTCGTCTTTACATATTCTTTTTTTGGTTTGTTTTTGAGACAGAGTCTCGCTCTGCTGCCCAGGCTGGAGTGCAGTGGTGCGATCTCAGCTCACTGCAACCACTGTTACCCAGGTGCAAGTGATTCTTGAGCCTGAGCCACCTGAGCAGTTGGGATTACAGGCCTGTGGCACCATGTCCTGCTAATTTTTGTATTTTAGTAGAGACAGAGTTTCACCATATTGGCCAGGCTGGTCTCAAACTCCTGGCCTCCACCCAGCCGTCTTATTCACCACCCCCATCTATGTAATTTCCCCTTATTGAAGCTGCTCTCTACTTATTTTTTTTCTTTTTTTGAGACTGAGTCTTACTGTCTCCCAGGCAGGCTGGAGTACAGTGGCACGATCTCAGCTCACTGCACCCTCTGCCTCCCGGGTTCAAGCGATTGTTCTGCCTCAGCCTTATAAGTAGTGACTACAGGCATGTACCACCACTCCTGGCTTTTGTATTTTTAGTAGAGACGGGGTTTTCCCATATTGGCCAGGCTGGTCTCGAACTCCTGACCTCATGTTCTGCCTGCCTCAGCCTCCCAAAGTGCTGGGATTGTAGGCATGAGCCACCACGCCTGGCCTCTCTTATTTCTGTACATAGCTTTTCACATTATATTATATTTATTGTTTATATCTGTCTTTCCTTTTTCATTAGAGAAAAGGTACTACATCTTATTCTTCACGGTGTCTACAATATCTGGCAGTTTTTGAAGTCAAGGATGAGCTTAGAGCATAGACAGGATTGTTAAAGAAGAGAGCAAATGGAAAAGAAATTTCAGTTATTTTTGGATCAGTCTTTAATTCATCAGGACAGGTTATGCATTAGTTGTATTTCTTGCTAATTTTGAAGAAGACTTAACAAACCCTACATTAGGTAAATGGTTTTGAAAGTTGAGTTAATAATAATGGTGTTTGACCTAGGACTATTTTTAGGCCCCTATTTATCTTATCTTAATATCTAATAATGAAGCAGCTTCCCCCTTAGATATAGACAGAAAGCGTCAAAGCCAGCACACTCCAGGCTAGACTAATCCTAGTGATAAAGTCAAAACTGAGCTAGTTCTCTGGCTTTTACTGTAGTAATTGTCCTTGTGGTTGTAAGGAATCCTAGATGGAAAATTGCATGGTCTATTCTGCAGCCATAGCTGTACCTACATTCAGAAGACAAAAGGTGCTATATTTGAAGAGAGCCTTCATTAAGGGATCAGAGATGACTTTGAGACATATTCTAAGTTTAGCTTTTCTGCAAGGTTGCCATTAACAGAAATAAACCACAGAGTTAACTTTGTTTTTTTTTTTTCTGAGACAGAGTCTCACTCTCTTGCCCAGGCTGGAGTGTGGTGGGATGATTTCAGTTCACTGCAACCTCTGCCTCCCAGGTTCAAGCAATTCTCCTGCCTCAGCCTCCTGAGCAGCTGGGATTACAGGCATGTGCCACTATTCCTGACCAATTTTTGTGCTTTTAGTAGAGACGGGGTCTCGCCATGTTGGGCAGACTGGTCTCGAACTCCTGAGCTCAGGTGATCCACCCGCCCTGGCGTCTGAAAGTGCTGGGATTACAGGCATGAATCTACCATGCCCAGCCCTTCTGTAGACTTTTCACAGTATACCCTTTTGTGTTTTTAAAAATGTTTGTGTACGTTTATTGTGAATTTTTAAAAACATGTAATTAAGGCTGGGCATGGCGGCTTACACCTGTAATTCTAGCACTTTGGGAGGTTGAGGCCGGTGGATCACCTGAGGTCAGGAGTAGACCAGCCTGGCCAACATGATAAAACCCCATCTCTACTAAAAATACAAAAAAAATTAGCTAGCCATGGTGGCAGCACCTGTAATCCCAGCTACTCAGGAGGCTGAGACAGGAGAATTGCTTGAACCCAGGAGGTGGAGGTTGCAGTGAGCCAAGATCATGCCACTGCACTTTAGCCTGGGCGACTGAGCGAGACTCTGTTTCAGAAAAAAGAAAAAAAAGTAATTAAAATCTGTCATGATATATCATTACCCTTTTTGAAATTTAAAAATTTTTTATCTTTAGAGGTAATTCATACAATGTTATTTAAGAGATAAGTGCTTTTTCTCAGTATATCTTGGAGAACACACCATATCAGTATTTAAAACTCATTCTTTTAACCACTTACAGGATATTCCTATATATAGATGTATACCATACTTAATAAATTGAGCTTTTGTGGAGGAGAGTTTTGTTTCTAATCATTTGCTACTTAATAGGACAGTCAGCATCTTTAGGATTAAGTATCTAGAATTAGAACTATTATGTTGAAGAGGATATTGCATTTAAATTTTTAATAAATGTTTGCTAAATTGTTCTTAATAGAAATTGTATTAATTTATATTTAATACCAACATTGAGAGTTTGTTTTCTGCAAAATAGCCAATAATTTATCAAACCTTTGAATCTTGATCAGTTGAATAGTTGAAAATGACTATCTCGTTATATTTATAAATTTTTATCTTATGAAGTTCAGCACCTTTTCATGTGTTTAAAAACTTTTAATTTCCTGTTGTTTACATGGTTTTCCCATTATCATTTTAGCTATTTGTTTTTATTTTCTTTTCAGAGTTTTTGCTTATGCAATATTATTTATGGTCAATTCTCATTATTTGTTGAATCTGTATTTGTAAAGGTACCTACTTGCTAAAATTTATTTGTAATCTAACATCAGTACTCATGGCAGTTTCATGGTTTTTCATGGACATACACAGAGGTGAAAAATTTGAGTACCTTACACAGATATTCCCAGCTGGGGTTGAACAATGCTCTGTTTTTTGTTTAGCTCTCTTAACTATAAACAGGTGTCCTTTTTGAAAGTAGTTTATCTAGTTCCATATTTTTCACATTTTCATCTTCTGTTTGTGATTTTACGGTTTAAAGTGATCCCCAAGCATTGCACTGAAGTGCTATATAGTCTGGTATTCTGAGGTGCATGTGGATTGTGAGGTGTCTTATAGAATACATATGTTAGATAACCTTTGTTGAGGCATGAGTTATAGTACTGTTGAGTGGAAGTTAGATAATGATGAGTCAACAATATTTTATATTAAAAAAAAAATTTTTTTTTGAGACAGTCTTACTCCATAGCTCAGGCTGGAGTACAGTGGCAGAATCTTGGCTCACTGTAATCTCCTCCTTCCAGGTTCAAGTGATTCTCCTACCTCAGCCTTCCCAGTAGCTGGGATTATAGGCGCTTGCCACCACACCTGGCTTAATTTTTTTATTTTTAGTGGAAATGGGGTTTTGCCATGTTGGCCAGGCTGGTCTTGAACTCCTGACCTCAGGTGATCTGCCCACCTTGGCCTCCCAAAGTGCTGGGCTTACAGGTGTGAGCTACCACACCAGGTCTATATTTATTAAATAATGTGTCTTTAAACAGAAACAGACAAAACAAGGTTATGTATTAATAGGTTGATGAAAATGTGACCAAAGGCTTACAGGAACCTAACCCTGTATTTCTCTTAGGAGCAATGGCTCAGTATTCACCAATTTGAGTGTTTGTGGCTACTTTATAGAACATAACTACCTCAAATAATGAGAATTGACTAGATTCTTTTTCAAGTCATTTTATAAACAATTTACAGGAGAATAAAGGGCTGGTGAAAAGTTTGTTAGCAATTTTAATAAGAATCCAAATATAGGAGACCCAAACTTTTTCCTATATTTTCCCAGTTTTGAATGTTTCTGTATATCTAAAAGGCATTGCATCCTTTGAAAGCAGCTGTTCTTTATGCATGGATCTGGAACATACCTACGTTATAAGTACTGATTTTGTATTTCAAGTGCATCTCTACTATGTTCTGGCTTATTATTTTTATTCTTCTTCATGAACTTACTTTCTCAAAACGTAGTACTTTTGGTTTTTTATTTATTTTTATTTTTTGTAGAAATAGGGTCTCACTGTGTTTCCCAGGCTGGCCTTGAATAGCTGGCCTCAAGTGATCCTCCTACCTTCCAAAGTGCTGGGGACTATACGTATGAGCCACCACAGCTGTCAAAACTGCAATAGTTTGAAAACTTTAGGGCTCATAGTTTTGTTGAAGTGATAGTGATGGCTATATTCTTTGTTATATAACAGCAAAGCATTTTTGTTTTTACTTTTTTTTTTTGAGACTGAGTCTCACTCTGTTGCCCAGGCTGAAGTACAATGGTGCAATCTTGGCTCACTGGAACCTCTGCCTCCCAGGTTCAAGCGATTCTCCTGCTTCAGACTCCTGAGTCGCTGGGACTACAGGCCCCCGTCACCACGCCTGGCTAACTTCTGTATTTTTAGTAGAAACGGGGTTTCACCATGTTGGTCAGGCTGGTCTCAAATTCCTGACCTTGTGATCCACCCACCTCAGCCTCCCAAAGTGCTAGGATTACAGGCGTCAGCTACCGTGCCTGGCCTACTTTTTTTTTTTTTTTTTTACGAGACGGAGTCTCGCTCTGTTGCCCAGGCTGGGGTGCAATGGCGCAATCTTGGCTCACTACAACCTCTGCCTCCCAGGTTCAAGCAATTATCCTGCCTCAGCCTTCTGAGTAGCTGGGAGTATAGGTGCCTGCCACCCTACCTGGCTAATTTTTTTTTTCTTTTTTTTTTTTTTTTTTAATAGAGACAGGGTTTAAACAAATTGGCCAGGATGGTAGCCAAATTGGTGAAACCTGACCTCATGATCCATCCGCCTCTCCCTCCCAAAGTGGGGGATTACAGGCATGGGCCACCACACCCAGCCTGTTTTTACATTTTTAAATACCAATTAGAATGACTCAGTGGTTTGGTTTTTATTTTTCACATCATCTTTACTTTTCAGTTATTTTGTATACATATCTGTCTTCCATACTTGTCCACTTACAAACTTCCAACTAAATTCTGGTGTACAAACATAAAAGATGAAAGAACATTGTCACATTGTCACTTGTCCTTTTAGCAATTGTGTGATGATTCAGCTGTTCTAAGTACAACTACAGGGAGAGCATTCCAGGCAAGGGAAATAACAAGTACAAAGGCCCTAAGACATGAGTGTGTTTAACATGTTTAGGGAATAACAAGGAATCCATTGTGGCTGGAGTGGAGGTAAGGAGGAGAGATTAGGAGATGGAGCTAAGAGAGGTAGTCAAGGGTGGGGCCGTATGTAAGCAATTGTAAGGTCTTCAACACTTACTTTAAGCTGGGAGTCCATTGAAAGGTTTTGAACCCAAGATACAGCATGATCTGACTTACAGAGAGAGACTTTGCTGTGTTGAAAATACACCATAGGTTTCAAGGGAGGAAGCAGGCGGACTAGTTAGAACAGGGTGGGTAGTGGTGGTTAGATCTGAGTATATTTTGCAAGTGGAGCCACCAGGATTTGCCAGTACATTGATTACATGCGGTGTATGAAAGAAGAGTGTCAAGTAAAACTCCCAAGATTTTTGGCTTATGCAACTGGAAAAATAAAGTCAGAATTTCATGAGATGGAGGACTGCATTAGGAGTACTTTTGTGGCAGGAAAGAAGTTGGGTTTTGAACATATGAAAATTGAGATGCCCCGTAATAGAAGTTGGACATGTATAAAGAGTCCAGGCCAGATGCAGTGGCTCATGCCTGTAATCGCAGCACTTTGGGAGGCCAGGGCAGAAGGATCATGCGAGCCCAGTAGTTCAAGACCAAACTGGGCAACAAAATGAGACCCTGTCTATGTTATTAAAGTAAAAAAACAGTTCAGAGGAGAGGTCTGGGCTAGAGATGGAAATGTAGGAGTTAGTACAGATATACAATTTAAAGCTATTCAACTAGATGAGATAGCTGAGGAAGTGCATTCAAGTAGAAAAGATGTCAGAGAATTCTGGGTTTTCTCTGGTTAGAGATCGTATATGAGGAGAAACAGTGCAGGAGACTAAGAAGAAGCTCTCAGTGAGTTAGGAGGAAAATCAAGAGGGATGCTCTGGAAGCCAAATGAAGAAAGTGTTTTGAGGAACAGGGTTGATGGGCCATATGCTGCTAACGGGTCAGCTAAAATGAGTATTCACTGAATTTAGCAATATGGAACTCATTGGTGACCCTCATAAGAGCTGTTTTTGGTGGAACGGAGGAGGTAAAACATAAGAATGAGAGAACAGTTGACAGTGCATATAAAAAACTCTTTCAAGGAACTTTGTATTTCTGAAATTTATTTGGATATTAACAAAATATTTGCTATAGCTTTAGTAAGATTTGTTTTTGTAGAACTTCAGTTGTGTATATGAATATAATGTGTGTGTGTGTGTGTGTGTGTGTGTGTATAGTGTTTTGATGTGAAATTTATTAATTGTGGGTCATGGTTAAAAAAAGCTTGAGAATAAGCAGTTAGATCAAGAAGGTAGAAGTACTGTTGATCTAAGAGGTTGTGGATATAGGATATTCTACCCATGTGGACACAATGGAAGGATTTAGGGAGTTGGAGCAGTTTGGGATATGTGATGAGAAAGTAGGAGTTTAGCTCTCTTGCTTGCCCCTGCTTTCACCATGTGATGTGTCTGCTGCCCCTTCACTTCTACCATGACTGTAAGCTTCCTAAGGTCTCCCTAGAAGCCAAGCAGATGCCAGCACCGTACTTCCTGAAAAGCCTGCAGAACCATGAGCCAATTAAACCTCTTTGTAAATTACACAGTTTCAGGTATTTCTTTATAGCAATGCAAGAATGCCCTAATACAGCAAATTGGTACTGAGAAGTTGCACATTGCTAGTAAGATACCTGAAAATGTGGAAGCAGTTTTGGAACTGGGTAATGAATAGTAGTTCAAAGAGTTTGGAGGTCTCAGAAGACAGTAAAATGAGGGTAAGTTTGGAACTTTTTTTTTTTTTTTTTTTTTTTTTTGAGACAGAGTCTTGCTTGGTCGCCCAGGCTGGAGTGCAGTGGCATGATCTTGGCTCACTGCAACCTCCACCTCCCAGGTTCAAGCAATTCTCCTGCCTCAGCCTCCTGAGTAGCAGGGATTACAAACATGTGCCACCACACCTTGCTAGTATTTTTCTATTTTCAGTAGAGATGAGGTTTCACCATGTTGGCCAGGCTGGTCTGGAACTCCTGATCTCAAGAGCTCCACTCTCATGGCCTCCCAAAGTGGTAGGATTACAGGTGTGAGCCACTGCTCCCAGCAAGTTTGGAATTTCTTAGAGACTAGTTAAATGGTTGTGACAAAAATGATGATGGTGCTATGGACAGTGAAGTCCAGGCTGACAAGGTCTCAAATGGAAATGAGGAATTTATTGGGAACTGGAGCAAAAGTCACACATGTTATGCCTTAGCAAATAACTTGGCTGCATTCTTTTCATGCCCTAGGGATCTGTGGAAGGTTGAACTTAAAAATTACAACCTAGGATGTCTGGCAGAAGAAGTCTCTAAGCAGCAAAGCATTCAAGATGTGGCCTGCTGCTTCTAACAGCCTATGCTCAGATGTGGGAGCAAATACATGACTTAAAGTTGGAACTTAAATTTAAACAGGAAGCAGAGCCTAAAATTTTGGAAAATTTGCAGCCTATCCACATGTTAGAAAAAGCTCTTTCTCATCAAGGAATTCAAGAAGGCTGTGGAGCAACCACTTGCCGATATTTGCATAACTGAAAGGGATCCAAGTGCTAATATCCAAGACAATGGGGAAAAGGCCTTGAAGGCATTTCAGAGACCTATGGGGCTGCCCCTCCTATCATAAGCCCTGAGGCCTAGGAGAACTGAATGGTTTCCTGGGCTGGGCCCAGGGCCCTGTTGCCCTATGCAGTCTCAGAACACTGCTCCCTGCATCCAGATTGCTCCAACTCCAGCAGGGCTCAAAGGGGCCCAGGTATAGCTTGGGCCGTTAACTTCATGGCTTGGGCATAAGCCATAGCCTTCACTGCTTCCATGAAGTGGTAAGCCTGCCGGCAAACAATGCAAAAGTGGTGGATTCTTGGTAGCCTCTGTCTGGATTTCCAAGGATGTATGGAAAAGCCTGGATGTCCAAGCAGAAGCCTGCTGCAGGGGCGGAACCCTCACAGAGACCCTCTACTAGGGCAGTGTGTAGGGGAAATGTAGGGTTATAGGCCCCATGCAGCATCCCTACTGGGGCACTATCTAGTGGAGCTGTGAGAAGAGGGCCACTGTTCTCCAAACCCTGGAATGGTAGAGCCACTGGCAGCTTGTACCTGCACCTGGAAAAGCCACAGGCACTGGACTCCAGCCCATGAGAGCAGCCTCAGGGGCTGAACCCTGCAAAATTATAGGAGCAGAGCTGCCCCAAGGGCTTGGGAGCCGACACCTCATATCAGTGTGCCACATGGAGACGAAGAAGATCATTTTGGAGCTTTATGATTTAATGACTGTCATGCTGGGTTTTGAACTTGCATGGGGCCTGTAGCCCCCTTTTTTGACAGATTTCTCCCTTTTTGAATGGGAATATTTACCCAACCCCTGAACCCTTATTGTACGTTGGAAGTAAATAATTTGTTTTATTTATAGGCTCATAGGTGGAAGGCATTTGCCTTGTGTCGGATGAGACTTAGGACTTCCGAGTTAAAGCTGGAATGGGTTAAGACTTTAGGGGGCTGTTGGGAAGGTATGATTGTATTTTGCAATATCAAGAAGACATAAGATTTGGGAGGGGCCAGAGGTGGAGTGATATGGTTTGGATATTTGTATCTACTCATGTTGAATTGTATTCCCAATGTTGGAGGTGGGGCATGGTGGGAGGTGTGTGAATCATGGGGGCAGATCCCTCATGGCTTGGTGTTGTCTTTGTGTTGATACTGAGTTCTCATGAGGCCGGGCTCAGTGGCTTATGCCTGTAATCCTAGCATTTTGGGAGGCCGAGGTGGGTGGATCACCTGAGGTCAGGAGTTCAAGACCAGCCTGGCCATTATGGTGAAACCCCATCTAAAAAAAAAAAAAAAAGTTCTGATGGGATCTGATCATTTAAAAGTTTACAGAACCTGCCCCCCGACTCTCTGTCCCTTGTTTCTGCTTTTGTCATGTGACGTGTGCTCCTTACCTTCCACCATAATTACGTTTCCTGAGGCCTCCCTAAAAGCTGAGAAGATGCCAGCACCATGCTTCCTGTAAAGCCTGCAGAACCGTGAGTCAACTAAACTTCTTTTCTTTATGAAAGAAAGAAAAAGCAAGGGAGAGAGGGAGGAATAGGGAGAGAGGGCTTACAACCATGAGGACAGGTGTTGTGGCAATGAGGGATTACTTAGGAGTCCTATGAAGATTGCTGTAAACTGGAATAAAGGGCATGATGAGCTTATGATTCAAAAGTATTCTGTCATGGAAATAGTTCATTTTCTGTAAAAGAACAGAGTAAATATTTTAGCTTTGTAGGCCACTGACTATCTTTGTTGCTTTAAAAAATGTGAAAACCATTCTTAGCTTGAGCATTGGACATTCCAGGTCCATACTTTACTGACCCTGCTTGAATTAAAAGCCCTTAGAAGAAGCTCTGGACAAATAATTTGCATGGAATCTTATGAGTTTTTAAAGCATTGTGATTTTTAATAGTATGCACACATGGGACAAAACTGAACTGGTGTAAAAGGGTATGCAGGCTAGGCACAGTGGCTCACACCTGTAATCCGAGCACTTTGGGAGGCCAAGGCAGGTGGATCACCTAAGGTCAGGAGTTCAAGACCAGCCTGGCCAACATGGTGAAACCCTGTCTCTACTAAAAATACAAAATTAGCCAGATGTGGTGGCACACACCTGTAATCCCAGCTACTTGGGAGGTTGATGCAGGATAATTACTTGAACCTGAGACAGAGGTTGCAGTGAGCCAAGATCCTGCCACTGCACTCTAGCCTGGGTGACAGCGCAAGACTCCACTTCAAAAAAAAAAAAAAAAAAAAGGTATGCAGGAGAAAAAAAGCAAACCTCCCTCTCTCCCTTCTCTATCCACCAGCCATCCTGTTCTCCCTAAACTCAATTATGGTTGCCTGTTATTTATATATCATTTAATAAGTTTTCTATGATTTTATAAACATATCACATGTACATAGATCCTGTCAGGCGATATTATGAAATTACTAGGTTATTTTGTGTTTAGGTATGCACTGTTACATTTAATGAGCTATGCTAATTGTTGCCTCATATCCACAGTCAGCCTTCATTGTCTGTTCTGCAGTAATAGATCTGGGTCCTGTAAATACCTCTCCCATGGCAGCAAGCACAGTGTAAAACTTTGTCAATCAAGGGTGCTGCTGACACACTGAAGGAGCAGGGATTCCAGTGTGCTCTTCTAGGCAGACACCTGTAACACCTGTGCCATTTGCAGCACCAGCTTCTGCAGCACATACACCCTGCTTCTGCAGCACCAGCTTCTGTAGCACATACACCCTGCTTCTGCAGCACCTGGCTCTGGTTGCACACTTCTTGAGTAGTGCCCAACTTTAGCAACACCTAATGGTCAGCAGCACAGAGCACCCCCCACGTGAATGGCTTTCCTTGACATGCACAAGGTCCCTTCTCAGCAAAGTCCCCCAAGCCCAGCACCTCCTCAGGCTGCAACTTCACAACCTCAGCAAACCTCTTTCACGGCTATGTCCTCTCACATGAAATCTGGATCTCAGCCCTGAGCTTCCTTTGAGTTGTTCTGTCTCAGCCTAGGGTGAAAAGCCCATATTGGCTGTTCCCTGTATCTGCCCCGGCTTCTCTTTATTCCTTACTACCCAATCCTCATTCCAATCCTCTGTTAATAACTCTTTTAGAGTCAGTCCCCGACTCGTGATGACTTGACTTAGGATTTTTCTACTTTGCCATGGTGCAAAAGTGATCCGCATTCAGTAGAGATTGTTCCTCAAGTATCCATAAAACCTCCGTTTTTCACTTTCCGTACAGTATTCAATAGATTGCGTGAGATTTTTCAACTCTTTATTATAAAATAGGGTTTGTGTTTGATGATTTTGTCCAACTGTAAGCTAATATGTGTTCTCAGCACATTTAAGATAGGCCAGGTTAAGCGATGATGTTCAGTAGTTTAGGTATATTAAATGCATTTCTGACGTACAATATTTTCTACCTACAATGGGTTTTTCAGGATATAACCCTGTCATAAGTTGAAGAGCATCTGTATATTTTAATTTCTGAAATGGAGTCTTGCTGTCACCAAGGCTGGAGTGCAGTGGTGCAATCTCGGCTCACTGCAACCTCTGCCTCCTGGGTTCAAGCAATTCTCCTGCCTCAGCCTCCCAAGTAGCTGGGACTACAGGCACACCACCATGCCTGGCTAGTTTTCTTTTTTCTTTTCTTTTTCTTTCTTTCTTTTTTTTTTTTTTTTGGTATTTTTAGTAGAGGCAGGGTTTCACCATGTTGGCCGGGCTGGTCTCGAACTCTTGACCTCAAGTGATCCACCCACCTTGGCTTCCCAAAGTGCTGGAATTACAGGTGTGAGCCACTGCGTCTGGCAGAGCATCTGCATATTAAACTTATAATATATTTACGTATAAAATCAGACAAGCAAGAAGACAATCCATCTCACCTTCTAGTACTCTTGCCCTCCATTGGTAGCTCCAGTTAATGTTTTAGTGCTAAACTAGATTTATTTATAAATATAAAAACAATGCAGGCACTGGTAAAACAAAAAACAATATAGAAAGAGCGAGAGTGAAAAGTAAGAATGCCTTCCAGGCCTACTTCCTAGAGGTACCCACCATTAACATTTTTAGATATATCCTTCCAGAATTTTTTTTCCAGTTTTGTTTAGGTATAACTGACAAGTTGAAATTATGTATATTTCAGTTGTACACCAACCTGTTTTGATATACATATACTTTCTGATATGATAATTACCACAATCAAGCTCATTAACATATTCAGAAATTCTTATAGAAAACAGTTTCTGCAAGGATTAAGGAATATCTCTTGGCCCACAGAAGATTCATGTGGATCCTGTGTTAAACTCATTTCATCCGTGTGTGAAACTAATTCAGTCATTAAGTTAGCCATTTATTATATAAATTGAACACTTCTTCCATATTGTGGTTTTTAGACCTTGCCAGGCGCGGTGACTCACGCCTGTAATCCTAGCACTTTGGGAGGCCAGGGTGGGTGGATCACCTGAGGTCAGGAGTTCAAGACCAGCCTGGCCATCATGGTGAAACCCCATCTTTAAAAACAAACAAAAAAAAGATTGGCTGACCTTTCCTCAACCCCTTCCCTGTTGACCATGGACAGTGGAGGGTTCGCTGTATAAACTTGATTGAAGAATTTACCTTTAGATGGGGAGGATTATTCAAGGACCTCAAAGGTATTGGTGATGATTTATTTCTTGAGCTTGGTGGTGAGTATACAGGGCTGGGTTTTATTGTTTTTTTGTTTTTAACAAGCCTTACACATTTTCTTTTGTATGCAATATTTAATAAATGTTTTTGGATAATTCTGTTTTTAGCATTGACAAATTTTTTTCATCCTCATTGTGCCACAAGGCAAATTATTGATTCAGCAGTTTTTAGCTGAACCTTTTTTTTTTTTTTTTTGAATGATTAGAGAGAATGGCAGTATCCATTTTTGGAGAATAGTTAAGTACTTAGATTAAGGATGTCTTTCTTTCATGACATTAAGCAATGCGATATCATCTGCATCCAGGAACCAGCTTAACATGTTGAGTCTGATGAGGCATGGCAGTCGTTAACACACATTGACTCAAAGGCTTGACTGTTGAGGCCTGAGCTTTGATACAGTCCATGAAATGCCTGGAGATATTCAACTCCTGCAAGTTTGGCATGTTGTTCAGTGCTTGAAAGAAATTTCTGATCTTTCCTCTGTAATCTTGTGATTGATTGAAAGATTTAAGTTCTCAAGTTTCTGGAACCCTCCATTGATTGCTGCCTTGGCTACAAAAACAAAACATTCATGAAAATAGAATCATAAGAACTTCCATTTCAATAATGGTAGACTAGGTTATTTGACCCAACCTCCTCTCCCACCACCACCACTAGTAGGAAGTGTTCAATATAATTTTATTTTTTGAAATGGGATTTTGCTATGTTATACAGGCTGGTCTTAAACTCCTGAACTCAAGTGATCCTCCTGCCTCAGCTTCTCAAGCAGCTGGGATGAAAGGCATGTGTCACTGTGTCCAGCTCAATATAGTATTTTAAAAATATCTCCTTAAAAACCCCAAAGAGCTGATGGGTTAATAAAGAACCAACTGGCAAAAATCTAACGGAGAAGCAGAAACCAAAAAAGTACAGCAAAAGAAGAGGGACTTCATTTGCAAAACCCTAAAGCACTGATGCCATTGTGCTGAGAGTTTTGCCACCCTGGGCAAATATGAGCTGGTCTTTTGGTCTCACAGGAGGACACATGCCAAGGCACATAATGCCTATAAACTGGTCTAAATTACAAGGGACTTCAGAGATTGTGGCAACTATGTCTCCCCTTTTATAGAGAAGGGGATGTGACATTCCTAAAGCCATGCCATCTGACTGTCCACTGCTATGTCCTATTTCTGTTGCCCAGAAGGGACCATCCTGTTTTTGACACTAAGGGCTCTGAAGGAAATGGAAGCTGGATACACCATGTGTTCTCAATGAACATAGGTTGACTAGACTTTAGAATGGGTACCGAGCAGAGTTTTTGTTGTTTGATTTTGAGTTTTTTTTTTTTTTTTTTTAAGACAGGGTGTCACTTGGTTGCCTTGGCTGGAGTGCAGTAATTGATTCAATTATAACTCACTGCAGCCTAGAGTTTCTGAAGCAATCCTCCCACTTCAGCCTTCTGAGTCCTAGCTACTTAGGACTAGCCACCACGCTTGGCTAATTTTTCAATTTTTTATAGAGACAAGGTCTTGCCATGTTGTCCAATCTCATCTCAAACTCCTGGCCTCAAGCAGTCCTTCCATCTTGGCCTCCCAATGTGTTGGGATTACAGGCATGAGCCACCATGCCCAGCCTTGTTTTTCACTGCTAAACCTCTTTTCCTAATTTGGGCAAAGGTTAGGTTTGGTTTCAATCTATGATCCATGGCTGTAGCTTGACTAAGGTTAAAGAACAGAGGTACTGGGGAAATGTCTTCAGCTATGTCCTGAATAGGTATCTTCAGTAACATTCAAGAGGTATTTCTCATTCCCTCACATGAAAGACACTTCTGGAGGGACTTGAATAAAGACTCAGGTCTTCCACATTCATTCCCTTCTTTCCTTTGCTTCACCATAGCTCCTGCTTCATGCTGCGTGGTTAGCTGGTTCTGTGATGTGTCTGAATGCTGTTTCCAACCAGTAAAGTTTAAGCATTACTGACTGACTACTGGCAAACAATGGCCTCTCAGCTGTCCATCAGAAGAAGCAACAGAAAAGTAAGCTTTATTCAGTCAACAAATATTTATTGAGTTCCCACTATGGGCCAGGCATACTCTGCTGGGTGCTAGAAAGAGAAAACATCTCCTCTCGGGAGGGAGAGGGACAGGGGTTATTGGCTCAAATCTGTGTATGAGATTCAAGTTCTAAGGAAGGCTTTGACCTAATGTAGTGAGATGAATAAGACACAAATAATTTATAGTAAATGATGAAAGAAACCATAAAATTTAATGTTATCCAATTCTTCCTTATAAGGAGGAAGAAACAAGGCCTTTAAGAAAAATGCTTTGGCTGGGCACAGTGGCTCACACCTGTAATCCCAGCACTTTGGGAGGCCGAGGCGGGTGGATCACTTGAGGTCAGGGGTTCGAAACCAGCCTGTCCAACATGGCGAAACCCCATCTTAAAATACAAAATTAGCTGGGCATGGTGGTGCATGCCTGTAATCCCAGCTACTTGGGACGCTGAGGCAGGAGAATAGCTTGAACCTGGGAGGTGGAGGTTGTAGTGAGCCAAGATTATGCCACTGCACTCCAGCCTGGGCAACAAGAGCAAAACTCCATCTCAAAAAAAAAAAAAAAAGGCTGTAAGTTCTTTTTTTTTTTTTTAGTAACATTTATAAAATAACAGTGCAGAGCAGTAAGAAAATGAGATCCAACCCTTGTTAACACACAATTACAAAGCCCTCTCCAATCAGGCTTTTACTTTCCTCTCCAGTCTTTTTCTCACAACTCAACTCTTGCCTCTTGCTCCAGACATTCCTCTTTTTTTCCCCCAAGTTCTTCAAATATGTCTGGTTTTCTTTAACTCCAGGCTATGACACAAGTGATTACCTCTGAAATGATGTTTCAGTCCCTCCTCTACCAGCTGTGCCTGGGTCATTCTTACTTCAGGTCTCAATAGAAATCTCAGTTCCAAGATATTCTGGGACTCCTGCCAAGATGGCCAAATAGGAACAGCTCCGGTCAGCAGTTCCCAGTGAGAGCAAGCCAAGAGGTGAGTGAGCTCCACATTTCCAACCGAGATACCAGGTTCATCTCATTGGGTCTGGTTAGACAGTGCGTGTAGCCCAAGGAGGGCAAACCAAAGCAGGGTGGAGCGTCTGCTTCCTCACCTGGGAAGCACAAGGGGCCAGAGGACTCCCTCTCCTAGCCAAGGGAAGCCATTAGGGACTTTTCCAGGCACTCTGGCTCAGACACTGCACTTCTCCCGTGGTCTTCACAACCCGCAGACCAGGAGACTCCCCACCTCCAGCCCTGTGCCTACAACACCAGCACCCCAGGTTTCTAGCACAAAATTGGGTAGGCATTTCAGCTGCAGCAGTTTTTTTTTTCTCTCATATCCCAGTGGCACCTGGAATGCCAGCAAGACAGGACTGCTCATTCCCCTGAAAAAAGGGGGACTGAAGCCAAGGAGCCAAGTGATCTGTCTCTGTGGGTCCCACACTCACAAAGACCAGCAAGCTAAGATCCACTGGCTTGAAATTCTTGCAGCAAGCACAGCAGTCTGAGTTCCATCCAGGAAGCTCGAGCTCAGTGTGGGGAGGGGCATCCACCATTACTGAGGCTCAGGTAGGTGGTCCTAACCTGCCTGTGTAAACAAAGACTCTGGGAATTTTATACAGCAACTGGGTGGAGCCTAGCTCTGATAAGGGACAGCTCAGCAAGGCCTCTACAGGCAGACTGAATAGGTCCCTTTCTTGCTGAGCAGGCAATCTCTGAAAAAAGGCAGCAGCCCATCAGGGACTTATAAATAAAGCCCCCCCTTCCTGGGACAGAGCACCTGGGAAAAAGGGCGGTTGTGGGATCCGCTTCAGCAGAGTTAAACATCCCTGCCCAGTAGCTCTGAAGGGAGCAACAGATCTCCCAGCCCAGCACTTGAACTCTGATAAGGGACAGACTGCCTCCTCAAGTGGCTCCCTGACCCCCGTTTATCTTAAGAGACACCTCATGCAGGAGAGCTCTGGCTGACATCTGGCAGGTATCCTTCTGGGACGAAGCTACCAGAGGAAGGAATAGGCAGCAATTTTTGCTGTTCTGCAGCCCCTACAGGTGATTCCCAGGCAAGCAGGATCTCAAGTGGACCTCCAGCAGACCTGGAACAGAGGTGCCTGACTGTTAGAAGGAAAACTAACAGAAAGAAATAGCTTCAACATCAACAGAAAGGACGCCCACTCAGAGATCCCATCCCAAACTCACCAACTTCAAAGACCAAAGGTAGATAAATCCACAAAGATAGGAAGAAACCAGCACAAAAAAGCTGAAATTGCCAAAAACCGAAATGCCTCTTCTCCTCCAAGGGATCACAACTCCTCACTAGCAAGGGAACAAAACTGGATGGAGAATGAGTTTGACAAATTGACAGAAGCAGGCTTCAGAAGGTGAGTAATAACAAACTTCTTCAAGCTAAAGGAACATGTTCTAACCCAATGCAAGGAAACTAGGAACCTTGAAAAAAGGTTAGACGAAACACCAACTAGAATAAGAAGCATAGAGAACATAAACAACTTGGTGGAGCTGAAAAACACAGCACAAGAACTTCATGAAACATACACAAGTTTAAATAGCTGAATCGATCAAGCAGAAGAAAGGATATCAGAGACTGAAGATCAACTCAATGAAATAAAGTGAGAAGGCAAGATTAGAGAAAAAAAGAGTGAAAAGAAATGAAGAAAGCCTTCAAGAAATATGAGATTATGTGAAAGGACCAAATCTACATTTGATTGGTGTACCTGAATATGATGGGAAGAATGAAACCAAGTTGGAAAACATACTTCAGGATATTACCCAGGAGAACTTCCCCAACCTAGCAAGGCAGGCCAACATTCAAGTTCAGGAAATACAGAGACCACCATACTCCTTGAGAACAGCAACCCCAAGGCACATAATCGTCAGATTCACCATGGTTGAAATGAAGGAAAAAATGCTAAGCGCAGCTAGAGAAAAAGGTCAGGTTACCCACAAAGGAAAGCCAGAAGTGAGTGGGGGCTAATATTCAACACCCTTAAAGAAAATAATTTTCAACCCAGAAGTTCATATCCTGTCAAACTAAGCTTCATAAGTGAAGGGAAAATAAAATCCTTTACAGACAAGCAACTGCTGAGAGATTTCGTCACCACCAGGCCTGCCTTACAAGAGCTCCTGAAGGAAGCACTAAACATGGAAAGGAACAACTAGTACCAGCCACTGCAAAAACATACCAAATTATAAAGACCATCGACACAATGAAGAAACTGCATCAACTAATGGGCAAAACAACCCACTAGCATCAAAATGGCAGGATGAAATTCATACATAACAATATTAACCTTAAATGTAAATGGGCTAAATCAAAATGGCCCCAATCAAAAGACACTGACAGGCAAATTGGATAGAGTCAAGACCCATTGGTGTGCTGTATTCAGGAGACCCATCTCAGGTGCAAAGATAGATAGATAGGCTCAAAATAAAGGGATGGCGGAAGATTTACCAAGCAAATGGAGAGCAAATAAAAGCAGGGGTTAAAACTCTAGTCTCTGATAAAACATATTTTAAACCAACAAAGATCAAAAGAGACAAAGAAGGGCATTACATAATGGTAAAGGGATCACTGCAGCAAGAAGAACTAACTATCCCAAATATATATGCGCCCAATACAGGAGCACCCAGATACATAAAGCATGTTCTTAATGACCTATAAAGAGACTTAGACTCCCACACAATAATGGTCGGAGACTTCAACACTCCACTGTCAAAATTAGACAGATCAACGAGGCAGAAAATTAACAAGGATATCCAGGACTTGAACTCAGATCTGGACCAAGTGGACCTAATAGACATCTGCAGAACTCTCCACCCCAAATCCACAGAATATACATTCTTCTCAGCATCACATCACACGTACTCTAAAACTGACCACATAATTGGAAGTAAATCACTCCTCAGCAATTTGCAAAAGAACAGAAATCATAACAGTCTCTCAGAACACAGTGCAATCAAATTAGAACTCAGGATTAAGAAACTCACTCAAAACCACGCAACTACATGGAAACTGAACAACCTGCTCTTGAGTGACTACTGGATAAATAATGAAATGAAGGCAGAAATACAGATGTTCTTCGAAACCAATGAGAACAAAGACACAATGTACCAGAATCTCTGGAACACATTTAAAGCAGTGTCTAGAGGGAAATTTATAGCAGTAAGTTTCCACATGAGAAGTGAGGAAAGATCTAAAATCGACACCCTAACATCATGATTAAAAGAACTAGAGGAGCAAGATCAAATTCAAAAGCTAGCCGAAAACAAGAAATAACTAAGATCAAAGCAGAACTGAATGAGACAGATACACAAAAAACCCTTCAAAAAAATCAATAAATCCAGGAGCCAGTTTTTTGAAAAGATCAACAAAATAGACTGCTAGCCAAACTAATAGAAAAGAGAGAAGAATCAAATAGATGCAATAAAAAATGATAAAGGGGATATCACCACCGATCCCACAGAAATACATACTACCATCAGAGATTACTACAAACACCTCTATGCACATAAACCAGTAAATCTAGAAGAAATAGATAAATTTCTGGACACTTAAATGTTCCCAAGACTAAACCAGGAAGAAGTTGAATCCCTGAATAGACCAATAACAAAGTCCGAAATTGAGACAGCAATTAATAGCCTACCAACCAAAAAAAGTCCAGGACCAGACAGGTTCACAGCCAAATTCTACCAGAGGTACAAAGAGGAGCTGGTACCATTCCTTCTGAAACTATTCCAAACAATACAAAAAGAGACCAACATAATCCTGATACCAAAACCTGGCAGAGACTCAACTAAAAAAGAAAATTTCAGGCCAATATCCATGATGAACATTGATGCAAAAATCCTCAGTAAAATACTGGCAAACCGAATCCAACATCATATCAAGAAGCTTATCACAATCAAGTCGGCTTCATCCCTGGGATGCAAGGCTGGTTCAACCTACGCCAATCTATAAATATAATCCATCACATAAACAGAACCAAAGACAAAAATCACATGATTATCTGAACAGATGCAGAGAAGGCCTTCAAGAAAATTGAACAGCCCTTTGTGCTAAAAACTCTCAATAAACTAGGTATCAATGGAACGTATCTCAAAATAATAAGTTGTTTATGACAAACCCACAGCCAATATCGTACTGAATGAGCAAAAACTGGCACAAGACAAGGATGACCTCTTTCATCACTCCTATTCAACATAGTATTGGAAGTTCTGGCCAGGGAAATCAGGCAAGAAAAAGAAAAAAAAAGGGGGGGTATTAAATTAGGGAAAGAGGAAGTCAAATTGTTTCTATTTGCAGACGACATGATTGTATGTTTAGAAGACCCAGTCAACTCAGCACAAAATCTCCTTAAGCTGATAAGCAACTTCAGCAGTCTCAGGATACAAAATCAATGTGCAAAAATCACAAGCATTCCTATACACCAATAACAGCCAAATCATGAGTGAACTCCCGTTCACAATTGCTACAAAGAGAATAAAATGCTGAGAAATACAACTAACAAGGGATGTGATGGACCTCTTCAAGGAGAACTACAAACCACTGCTCAAGGAAATAAGAGAGGACACAGATAGAAAAACATTCCATGCTTATGGTTAGGGAGAATCAATATCGTGAAAATGGCCATACTGCCGAAAGTAACTTAATAGATTCAATGCTGTTGCCATCAAGCTACAATTTACTTTCTTCACAGAATTGGAAAAAACCACCTTAAACTTCATATAGAAGCAAAAAAGAGCCCACATAGACAAGAAAATCCTAAGCAAAAAAAAAAAAAAAACAAAGCTGGAATCATCACGCTATGTGACTTCAAACTATATTACAAGGCTACAGTAATCAAAACAGCATGGTACTGGTACCAAAACAGACATAAAAACCAATGGAACAGACCAGAGGCCTCAGAAGTAACACCACACACCTACAACCATCTGATCTTTGACAAATCTGACAAAAACAAGCAATGGGGAAAGGATTCCCTATTTAATAAATGGTGTTGGGAAACACTGGCTAGCCATATGCAGAAAGCTGAAACTGGACCCCTTCCTTACACCTTATACAAAAACTAACTCCAGATGGATTAACGATTTAAACATAAGACCTAACACCATAGGAACCCTAGAAGAAACCCTAGGCAGTACCATTCAGGACATACACATAGGCAGGGACTTCATGACTAAAACACCAAAAGCCAAAATAGACAAATAGGATCTAGTTAAACTTAAGAGCTTCTGCACAGCAAAAGAAAATATAACATTAGAGTGAACCGGCAACCAACAGAATGGGAAAAAATTTTGCAATCTACCCATCTGATGAAGGGCTAATATTCAGAATCTACAAAGAACTTAAATTTATAAGAAAAAACAACCCCATCAAAAAGTGGGCAAAGTGTATGAACAGACACTTTTTGAAAGAAGACATTTATGCAGCCAACAAACATATGAAAAAAAGCTCATCGTCACTGGTCAGTAGAGAAATGCAAATCAAAACAATAGTGAGATACCATCTCACACCAGTTAGAATGGCAATCATTAAAAAATCAGGAGACAGATGCTGGAGAGGATGTGGAGAAATAACACTTTTACACTGTTGGTGAGAGTGTAAATTAGTTCAACCATTGTGGAAAAACAGTGTGACAATTCCTCAAGGATCTAGAACTAGAAATATCATTTGATCCAGCAATCCTATTACTGGGTATATGCCCAAAGGATTATAAATCATTCTATTATAAAGACACATGCACACTTATGTTCATTGCAGCACTGTTTACAATAGCAAAGTCTTGGAACCAACCCAAATGCCCATCAATGATAGACTGGATAAATAAAATGTGGCACATATACACCATGGAATACTATGCAGCCATAAAAAACAATGAGTTCATGTCCTTTGCAGGGACATGGATCATTCTCAGCAAACTGACACAAGAACAGAAAACCAAACACCGGATGTTCTCACTCGTAAGTGGGTGTTGAACAATGAGAACACATGGACACAGGGAGGGGAACATCACACACTGGGGCCTGTGGAGTGCTGGGGCAGTAGGGGAAGGACAGCAGGAGGGTGGGGGACTATAGGAGGGATAGCATTAGGAGAAATGCCTAATACAGATGACGGGGTGATGGATGCAGCCAACCACCATGGTGCATTCTGCACATGTACCCCAGAACTTAATGTGTAATAAAAAAGAAAAAAAACCCAGAAATTATTAAATTTTTAAAATCACATTAAAAATTAACGTCAAAAAAAGACAATTCAACAGAATAAAAGGCAACACTATACTGTTTTTTTCTCTTTCTATCTCCTGTACCATGTGAAGTTTCTGTTCTGTATGTCTGCGGTTGTTTTTAGTGCATGGAGACTAGTAATATTTTATATAACTAATGAACTGTGGCTATTAGCCACATGAAACAACATTGTTTGTCTCCTCTAATGCTTTTTGGCCTAAATTCTACTTTCTCTGGTGTTAGGTTTGTTTTCTTACTGTTTCCATTTGCTTGATGTGTTTTTTCCATCCATTTAACTTTTTGGAATGACTGTATTTTAGATGTGTCTGACATACAGCATAGATTTTCATTTTGCTTTATAAGCTAAATTCTAATTTTTTATTTTAAAAGACAAGTTCAGCCTATTCATGTTTATTGATAGAACAGATAGTGTTTGGGTCCAGCACTTTCATTTTTTGGTATGCTTTCTGTATGAATTATATTTTGTTTACTGTGCTTCTCAATTTATTGTCTTCTTTTAAAAATTATTTTGGTGTTTAGAAAAGTTTGCAAGTTTTTTCTATTGATTATTTTTGCATTTATAATTTTTATAGTCCCCAATTCCCTAAAGTTGCTTCCTCCCACCCCTGTCTCTTATTTTTAGCATGGTATTAACTGGCTTTCATGTTTAGGTGGTATCCTTTGACTGACACCTAAAATGTACTCAGCAATTAATATCTTTCTATTTTCACTTTTCTCTCTTCTCATTTTATGCTTGAATACTTTGTTTTGCTAGAATAAATAAAACTTACATATTGTTCATCTGCTCACATCCTCACCGCTTTTAAGTCGTATTTCAAGAATTAAATATATTAAAGCTAATCATCAATTCCCTTGCTGAAGTTTGACAAGTACATTTTATTTAGATGAAACTCATTATAGATTATTCATAAACAGCTTGTATATATAACGTTCCCTCAGTTCTTGCACATCATTTTTCTGTACAGTTGATACCTAAAGAAGAAAATTTTTTGCCTGGCCATAAAATGCTTGCCTTACTCTTTTCTTGGGTTTCCCGCAATTTCACTCCATTATCTCCTTGCTTATATGTTATTCCTGAGACGTCTATAGCCAGTCTAATTTTCTTAACTAAGTAATTTAATCTTTTTTCTAGACGAATCTAAGGATATTTTTAACTATCTTTAAAGTTTAATAGTTTTACCAAGATATGATTCGGAGTTAATTGTTTCAGGTAAGGTACACAAGTACAGCCTTTCAATGTGTATATCTAAGATGTTCTTCCTTACTTCTAGAAAGTTTTATTGAATTATTAGTGAATATAATTATAGGCATACCTTAGAAATACTGTGAGTTTAGTTCTACACAACTGCAATAAAGTGTATATGGTCATAAAGTCAGTCACACAATATTTTTTGTATCCCAGTGCATATAAACATGTTTATACTAAGTCCACTAAGAATAGAGTAACATTCATCTGAAAAATGTAAATACCTGAATTAAAAGATACTTTATTCTTAAAAAATGCTATCATCTAAGCCTTCCACAAGTGGTCATCTTTTGCTGCTGGAGGGTCTTGGTTCGATGTGGACATATGCTGACTGATCAGGTTCGTGGTTGCTGAACACTGAAGTGCCTATGGCAATTTCTTAGACTAAGACGAGAGTGAAGTTTGCTACATGTTTGACTCTTCCTTTCACTAAAAAATTTCTCTATAGTGTAGGATGCTATCCAGTTTGATAGCACGTTACTCACAGTAAAACAACTTTCAGAATTGCAATCCATCTTTCAAACTCTGCCACTGCTTTGTTAACTACATTTATGTAATATTTTAAAGACTTTGTAGTGATTTAAACAATGTTCACAGCATCTTCACCAGGAGTAGATTCCATTTCAAGGAACTCCATCCTGTCTCACCTGTGACAAACAACTATTCATTCGTTCAAGTTTTATCATGAGATTGTAGTAATTCACTCACATCTTCAGGCTCCACTTCTAGTTCTCTTGATATTCCTACCACATCTGCAGTTACTTCTCCCACAGGTCATTCATAATGGTTGAAATTAACTTCTAAACTCTTGTTAATGTTGCTATTTTGACCTCCTTCCATGAATCTTGAATGTTCTTAATGGCATCTAGAGTGGTGAATCCTTATCAGAAGGTTTTTATTTTACTTTGCCCAGAAACAGAAGAATCACAGGCTATAGCTGTATGGCAGCTATCGCCTTATGAAACATATTTCTTAAATAATAAAACTTCAAAATCAAAATTACTCCTTGACACATGGCTGCAGAATGGATGTTGTGTTAATAGACATGAAAACAGCATTGCATCATCTTGTACATCTCCATCAGAGCCTTTGGGTAATCAGGGGTGCTGTCAATGAGCAGTCATGTTTTGAAAGGAATCTTTCTTCTGAGCATTACATCTCAACTGTGGGCTTAAAATATTCAGTACACCATGCTATAAACAGATGTGCTGTCATCTAGACTTTGTTATTTCATTTATAGAGCACAGGCAGAATAGATTTAGCATAACTTTTAAGAGATCCAGGATTTTGGAACGGTATCTGAGCACTGGCTTCAATTTACAATCATCAGGTGCATTAGAACCTAACAATACAGGCCGAGAGTCAACCTGTACTTTGACTCTTTGAAGACAGGCATGGATTTCTCCTCCCTAGCTATGAAAGTCCTAGATGGCACCTTATTCTAATAAAAGGCTGTTTCATCTATATTGAAAAGGCTGTTTTTTAGCATAGCTAATTTTGTCCATGATCTTAGACAGATGTCCCAGATAACTTGCTACAGCTTCTATATCAGCACTTGCTGCTTCATCTTTCATCTTTATGTTGTGAAGATGGCTTTTTTCTCTAAACCTTATGAATCAACCTTTGCTAGGTTGTAAGCTTCATCTTCCTCATCTCTCAGGATTCAAAGAATTGAAAAGACTTAGGGCCTTACTCTGGATTAAGCTTTGGCTTAAGGGAATGTTAGAACTAGTTTAATCTTCTATCGAGACCACTAAAACCGTCTCCACATCAGGATTACAGCTGTTTCACATTCTTATTATTTGTATGTTCACTGGAGTAGCACTTTTAATTTCCCTCAAAAACATTTGCTTTGCACTCACAGCCTGGTGTATGCTTGGTGCCAGAGGCCTAGCTTTCAGCCTATATCAGCTTGTGACATGTGTAATCATTTCTAGGTTTTGATTTAATGTGAGACACGTGTAACTATTTCTTTCACTTTAAACACTCAGAGGCCATGGCAGGGTTCCTATTTGGCCTAATTTCAATAGTGTTGTCTCTTAGGGAATAAGGAAGACCAAGGACAGGGAGAGAGAGAGGAAAACATGGCCTGCAGTAGAGCAGTTAGCACATGAGCAGTACTGAGCAATTAAGTTTACAGTCTTATGTGGGTGCAGTCTGTAGCACCTCAAAAAAATTACAATAGTAACATCAAAAATCCATGATCAAAAATCATTTTAAAAAATATTAGTGATAATGCAGTTTGAAATATTGTGAAAATGACCAAAATGTGACATAAAGACACAGAGTGAACACATGCTGTTTGACAATGGTACTGGTAAGCTTGTTTGTTGAAGGTTGTCACACCTTCAATTTGTAAAACACACAATACCTCTATAGTATAATAAGGCAAAGTGCAAAAAAATGAGGCTTGTCTCTAGTTTTGTTATAATATCACTCTTTTTAATATATATTATTCTTACTATGTATATATGATCTCTTTATATATATATTCTAATATATATTTATATATACTCCCTACATATATTTATATATACTTACATATATATATCCTCTATACAGGAGATACATATATATTTAATGTATGTTTAAAAGAAATACATATCTAAACATATATATAAATATTATATATTTATGGAATTATATAAATATAGAGAGAGAGGGTGGGAATAGCAGATAAAATAATATAGTCAAAGAGACAGTGACTGAAATGGAATACAAAGTTTATATATCTTAATTTCTTTTTTTATTTAAATTAAGATGGGGTTTCACCATGATGGCCAGGCTGGTCTTGAACTCCTGACCTCAGGTGATCCACCCACCGGCCTCCCAAAGTTCTAGGATTACAGGCATAAGCCACCGCACCTGGCATATATCGTAATTTCTTTATCTTGGTTGTTTACATGCCTTTAATTTCTAAAATATTTTATTTGTATTCTTCTCATGTGAACACCAAGTAATTTATTTCTTTACTGCATGTGATACTGTGCCACCCTGCCACAGAACTCTGTGCATTCATTAACCTCTTTCTGTTGAACATTATCTTTTTACAGATAATTTTCTCTATATTCTGTAAGTTTCATGGTCTTCTCCCATTTTTCACAAATTCTCTTTACATTCCCCCCCATCTATCCACAGTCATGGGCTTGCAGGGGCCACTGGAGCTCTGGTCAAAGCACTGATGGGATTTTGTAACTATCCATTTATAGGTAATTTGAAATCCATGGCATTTTCTTTCCCATAAAAGTGCTGACTTTGTTGATTACATGTGTTTTATTTTTGCATTCCTTCCTACATGTTTTGGGGAAATAATGTGTGGAGGGGTTTAGATTCATGTATACACCATTCAGGAATAGGTATTTTTTAAACATATGCTCCAGTGGTTGTTTTGTGTAGCCATATATTTGAATCACCCATCTCTAGACTATATAATTCTTCTTTGTAACATTTTTTGTCTAGCAGTTTTAGCCTATGTTTTAGCTTTCCTTTTATGAAAAGCTTACTTGCTATATAACCAGGTAGTTAAGTTCTTTTGTAGAAAAGGAATACTCAGAAATTCATTGAATATTGAGGGAACCAGTTTTAAATATTTTTTATAATGTGTGTCTAATGATATATTTTAGCCAATAATCATTTAAATACTTTTTACTTATTTTGTGAGAGAGTCAAAGGTACCTGAATAACAGAAACAAAAATATATAAATACCAAAAAACATATAAAGACAAAGGGCTATGACTATGAAGGAGAAAGAAAGTACTTTAGTAGAAAGAGAACAGCTGGAAATCTGTCTTTTGGAGTATGCGAAGGGGAATCCATGTTTTACTAATGAAAAGAGCATAAATAGGAATGGAAAGGTGTTTGGTACGTTTAGAAAACAGTATTGCCCAAATAGAAGCTTTTGGTGATTGCAAGGTCATGAAGCTGATGATAAGTGGCTTTTTGAAAAAAATCAACAGACACATAAAAACCACTATGAAAATGTTTACACATAGGTACATATACACATTTATACCTTAATCACCAACCCACCCCATTTCTGGAAAATAAGGATGTAGAATAAAAGAAAAACAGTTTTAAACAATGAGGAAATCTATTTTTAAGAAATGTAATCTAGATTTTGAATGTGGTCTCTGAAATCCCTTTTTCTGTTAGTGGAATTAGTGAATAACAGCTCCATAGGGAGAACACAAAAACACAATTAAGATATCTTTATTGCAAAAGTAACTAGATCAGCATGGCATTACATGTTGTCATGTGTGCCCCAAAATATCAAGGTCATGTATTAACTAAAAGATAAATGCTGTAAGCTTGACCAGCTGTTTCAGAAGTCAGTATCCTCAAAACTGCTCATGTGGTACGAAATGTTCCAGTGCTAGTTGTGGGAGTTCAGTCAGAGTGGTGGGAAAAATTTTAGAGGAAAAATTATAAAGACAGTTATAGGAAATAGTCACAAACATTCTTGGAAGGTTGTAGGGGGAGTTGCATTGCTTCAGTAAAAGGTATGGCTAAAGGCAGCTGAATTATCTTAAAATCTTAGGGCATAAATGCATAGGAATACAGAGGAGTTTATCTAAAGAGCTTGTTTACTCAGGTGGTTCTAACACTAACCTTTGATCTTATGCATGGGTAACTGCTTTCTACTTGGTGGTTTGGCAAAGTTCATTACTCCTAGAGGGGTTTACTTAAGACTTTTGCCATTTATCTGTACTAAATAAATGTGAACTTTACTGGCTGGTCAGGGCCACAGCTGCTAACTCTTCACCAGATCCTTCTCAGTACTTCTGAGTGGCCCTAGCCCCAAAGCTTGCTCTTTTACTGGCTATCTGTGTCTCAGTTGATTTGTTCATCCATCGCTGAGATAGGGTCTGCGGGTCACATGCCAGCAGTTAATCATGTTCTTGTCCTTTGGATCAGAAGGACAAGGACAAGGTTAAAGACAAACATGATCTCAGATGTTTATTATAAAAACAGCTCCCATAAACATGTAAAGGAACCCATTATTGGTACCTTTTAGGTCTCTGAGATATGCTAAACAGAGGAGATAATTAGAGAAAAAAAGATACATTATTTTCTCCTCTCTGAGCGATGGTCAATAAAACATAATTCCTTCTGGAATTTATTAAGTACCTCTTTGCCTAATACTTCTGGGAGATTAGTATCAATTATTGTTGTGTAATATCAGAAAACATAATTTTAACTCACAGAAACTTACTTTGCTGACCTTTAAAACATATTTTACTTTATTTTAAAAATAACTATTAAATAGGAGATAGAAATTTAACATTTTTAGCTTGATAATGAGTTTGAGTTTCTCAAAGTGTAGTCAAACATGTCATACACATATTTTAATGACCTAGCAACACTCTTGCATTTTACTGGAGAGCTTTAAGCAGTGTGATTAGCATACAACAAGATCCCAGGGCCGTAAGATCTTATATACTGCAGAATTCCTTAATTCATAGCACTTTTATTTCAGTAATAAATTTTCCTTTGTAATGATTTGGGTTTAAGTCTTTGTCTTAAAGATTTATGTTTTCACAGTAGCAAATTCAAGAACTTACTGATTTTTTTCTTATTTTTTTTCTTAACAACTACCAAGTTATGAAATCCATTGCTTCCGCAAAGTAATGCAGATTCAAAGTCTGCAGTATATAAAATTTTATAGGCAGAAGCCCTTGTAATTTTATTACAGCAGGCTTTTCATGTGTGCCAGAACACCAGGCAGTGACTGCAGAGGCCTGGTGAGGGGCCTATGAGAAAGAAATGCATTTCTTGGAAAAATCCCTTAATGTGACAAAAAGTATATAGTATATGTATTTCTGTATTAGTTTTAGCTTTTCATCACCAGGTGGCTTCTGAATTTTCACCTTCTCTACTGTTCCACTGTGATACTTAATGTTTCCGTTTTTATGTTGTAATCTATTGTATTGATGTAACTAACCATAACTAGCCAATTATTTCAACAATCATATATTAAGTCTTTAAGATATTCTGAGTACCAGAGGTGCAAGGCTGAATAAAACAGAGTAATAAGAACTCATGGTCTGACATGAAAATTATGTAATAAAATCAATAATGATAAATCACAATAATATTAATAGCAAGTAATAATTTACTATTTATCCCATGTTGGACATCGTTAACAGTTTTATTTATTATCCCATTCAAAAATTACAACATTGTTGGAAGGCAGAAATGAGACAAGAGTGGCATCTGCAAACACTGCTGGAGTTCTGAGATGATGGTAGTGAAAACTGTAGTAACTATTAATAGGGAATTCTGTATTTTTCAAAGTATTTTTTCACATATTATTTTATCTAATATTACACAGCTCTAGATGGTAACAAGTCAGATATAATTATTTCCTTTTGGCAAGGAAATGAAATGATATACTTAAAGTAACACAACTACTTGTTGAAGAGTCACAATTTAGTACCCATACACCAACTTCACGGGCTATGTGCCTTCTCCATTACCCTCCCCCCATTAATATACAGTACTTGGATTTTGAAGAATTTCCATTTACATTAATCCGTTTATATATTAATTGTATTGGTAGTTGCATTTTTTACTCTTTTACCAAAATCTATTTATAACCTTAGGATAACACTGAGCCCCTCCCACAGATGACTTCTTTATTGCTGGGATTTAAAAATTCTCAGAAATCTATGAAAATCTATCACCTCACCCAGTCCTGATGGGCAAGATTTCAACTTGGAGTTACAGGTTTACTCTCTATTCAAGTGAGTATCCTACTGGATGGTACTCATTTAGTATTAGCCGGTCAATAATTCCTCAGAGAAATTTAGGACATGAAGCAGTTTGTACTCCAACAATTAGTTAGTAGGATGGACAATCAATAGAGTGATCTGCTCAGAGCAAAGGACACTGAACTGAAGAGGCATCCCTAGTGTCAGCAAAAAAACAAAAAAGAAAAAAGAAAGGCCTTTTAATACAATCAATTTATTTGGGAATAAGCAAGAAGGAACATAATCCAGTATCCGCATCCACGGCAAGCCACAGATCTACCCAAAGATGGAAAGGTAAGAGAAAGCTTAGAGCAAGGGTAAAAAGGAGAAGTTTCTATAAGCTTCTTGGAAACAGAATTCAATGGTTTCAGAGGCTCAAAGCCAAGGTTGGTGTCAGTTCACTGGAGAAGACTGTGTTATTAGGCAAGTGTTCTTTAGAAAGCATCTTATCTGTATTGCTGCAGTTCTAAAGAAGGGATTTTTTTGTGTGTGGGGGGTTATTTCAGAAAAGCCTTGAGACAATCCTGGTCTCAGACATGTAAGCATGAGTTCCTCTACTTTGTACTTTTTCAGCGGTGATTTGTTTGGGTCAGACAAGAGTGATTCTATTGCGGTATTCACACCTTTCACAAAGGCAACCAGATGTTCTGTTTGAATAGTTAGTGATCTTGGGAGCAGGGAAAACATGGGTAGTGACAAGCAACCAGTAGAATAAAAACAAACAGAAGAAATGCCCATACACATCTTATTAAACTAAAGAGCTTCTTCGAAGCAAAGGAAACTATTAACAGAGTAAACAGACAGCCTACAGAATGGGAGAAATTTTTTGCAAACGACCCATCTGACAAAAGTTTAAAATCTAGTATTGATAATAAATTTAAATTTACAAGACAAAAAACCCATAGAAAAGTGGGCAATGGGCTTAAACATTTCTCAAAAGAAGGCATGTAGCCAACAATAATAGGAAAACACACTCAAAATCACTGATCATTAGAAAAATGCAAATTAAAACCACAATGAGATACCATCTCACACCAGTCAGAATGGCTATTCCTAAAACATCAAAAAGTAACCCGAGACTGGCAAAGTTCTGGAGAAAGAAGAATGCTTATACGCTCTGGGAGTGTAAACTAGTTCAACCATTGTGGAAGACAGTGTGATGATTCTTCAAAAACCTAAAGACAGAAATATCATTCGAACCAGCAATTTCATTACTGGATATAAACCAAAAAGAATGTAGATTGCTCCATTAAAATATAAAGACACATACATGTGTATGTTTATTGTAGCACTATTCCCGCTAGCAAAGACAGACAATCAACCTAAATGCTCACCGATTATAGACTGAATTTTTAAAAATGTGGTACATATACACCATGGAATGCTATGCAGGTCTGAAGAAGAATGAGATCATGTTTTTTTTGCAGGGACATGGATGCAAGTGGAAGCCATTATCCTAGTAAGCTAGTACAGGAACAGAAAACCAAGTATTTCAAGTTCTCACTTATAAGTGGGAGCTAAATGATGAGAACACATGGACACACAGAGGGGAACCAGCACACAAGGGGCCTATAGGAGAGTGGAGGGTGGGAGGAGGGAGAGGATCAGGAAAAATAATTAATGAATACAAGGCTTAATACCTGGGGGATTAAATAATCTGTACAGCAAACCCCCATGTCACATTTTACCTATGTAACAAACCTGCACATCCTGCACGTGTACCCCTAAACTTAAAAGTTAAGAAAAAAAAGGAGAAATGTCCATATAATATCAGACACTTTTCTTGATGCTTTATGGAAGTCACTGAATCCTTACCATGACTCTTTATAAACATTTTTAATACCACCTTTATTTTACAAAGGAGTATATGGTTGGTAGTACATCTAGCCATCTGTCTCTAAGTCTGTGCTTTCTATCACTATGCTATGATGTCTGGAAAAATCAGACTTTAATATTCTTCAATTTTGACACAGCTGTCTGTTGAAAGCTTGTCAAATGTCCATCATCTCTCCGAGATCTATAATTGGAGTTACAGTTACAAGCATAGCAAAGTATTGAGTTAGGGCTTTTCTAATATTCTAAAACTACATCAAAATCCGTAAGCTGAGAATAAAGAATTCCAAGTGTGTCACATTCTATATTCAGGGAACCACTCCCAGCTGGAGTCAAAGGCCATTCCGGAAGGCTTCCTGAGCAGCCTAACCTAAGAGAATGTGTCCCACCATGAGACACAAACTCCCTGAGCCCTCTCCTACCAACATCTATGAGGTATCTATGAAAGACTAGGAGGAGGAAATCTTAAATTTCCCTTCCACTTCTTTTCCTTTCCGTCTTCTTTCCTTTCAATCTGCCCTTTCTGTTTGTGAAATTGTTTCTTCTCCCCATAGCCAAGAAAATGGGTCTAAAGAAAGAATAGTAAATACTGGACAAGTCTACAAGCAGCAGCTAGAATGTAATTATTTAAATGAAGGTTATTAAGTCAAAGGACTTGATAACACTTCCCAGAGATACTATAGGAAAGAGAGAAAATTGCGGAGAGCTGGCACAGAGGCAGGTGATCCAGTTGCGAGGGTCCAGGAATATTCTTCTGGAACTTTCAGTTCCTAATAGAAGGCTGATTCTGGGCACACCATCTTGCTTTTGCAGTATATGACACTGTAGATGAGAATATTCTTGGAGAGCTTCTGTTTGGGGTGCATATCAGAGGAATACGGCTTGCAGCCACCCTCTGGGGACCAAATCTCTGCGAGAATAGCTAAAACTCATAAGAAAAGCCTACCAGAACTCCATCATCACACTGTAGCCAGAACCCATCGACAGTGAGCCCACAGGCAAGACAACGATCTAGATCAGCAAGTCAAGCCTAATACCAGAAAAGGTGGCACACATTAAAAAGGGCAAAAGGAAAGAAGTTTGAGTGAAGTACAGATCACACATAGATGTCATGGGAGGTTCTGAGGGGGCAGAGTAGGGTTTTCGAAGAGTGAAATTACAATTTTAAAATAACTGAACTGAATCATAAGAATAAGAAAGAGACTGTTAGCATAAGAAAAAGTGACAAGAAATTACAGGATCTGGTCGTGTTATTTTGGTTACTGCTGATTAGCAAGAAAGTAGATCATGACACGGCACATTTGGAGAACGATTACAAGGAAAGTAACATTTTCCACATGTACACCTGCGAAGATTGAAAGTCCTCAGTAAACCAGGTGTGTGTGTATGTGAGTATGTGAATTACTGTGTGTGCATGCACACACAGGTATAGTATTTCTTTAACTTGGAGAGGGTGTATTATACCAATAAACTTAAAACTTATTTTCTATTCAAATATATTACTATTATCAATAAGCAATTGAATTTCTTGGAAGTCATTTTTATTTTTATTCAAACAATGTAATAGATTAATCCTGAAGAATTCTGTGGGATACTTAAGAGATAGAACAAAAGCTAATTAATACATAAATATTTAAGCAAGACACTTTCCTGACATTTTTTATGTTTTAAATAAAATGAAAATTCGATAATGTGTCTCAGCCTTTCACATATTAATTTTTCTTACTTGATTAGACATTACTTTAAAAATATTAAATCCTGTCTTCACATATCAGGTGAACTTGGAAATTTTTGATAACATTTGCTATCTGCATCTGTTTCACTCTCAGCTATACACACAACAACATACGCTCAGATACACACATACAAACTCACCGGTAGGTTACCCAATGGTATAGTTGTACACATTGAGTGTGTGTATGCTCACAATGTTTTTAAGTAAGATAAAAACCTGCTATTAACGGAATCACTAATTTTTCATTTTGTCATAAATATATATGATCTTATATGTTTCAGGCACTGTGCTGGGCACTGGCAATACCACAATGAGCAAGATAAATGAAATCTGTGTTCACAAGTTTAGGATTTGTTAGCAAAGGCAGCAAAGTAAAAATGTGTCTTGCTGTAAAGTATGAGAAGAGAGGTAAATACTTGGAAAAGAGGGAACTCAGTGTACATGGGAAGCCAAGGGAGGGCGGGGAGGGGGAGGCGGGGAGGGGGGGGAAGAGCACAACAGCGCAAGTGAGGAAGAAAGTGACAGAGAACATGTGCAAGCGCAAGCACAAATAACTGATACTTAAAATGAGCGCTAAAGGAACCATTAGAAAAGTTAAAACCAGAAGGGGGAGTGTGAAAGAGTGTTCCAGAACAAGGAAAACAACAGTGTCAATAGTTACATAGTGTCCACTATATGCCACGCAGGATTCTACCTACTTTAATGGATAAACTATCAAGTAGGTACTGCTTAATACCACTTTAGAGACGAGGAAATAGAAACAGAGTTCAAAATTTGTCCAAGCAGCACAGTTAGTGGGCAGCATGGATAAGATGCAAACCTGTGGTGAAGATCCAGGGACCAAGCTTTTCACCACTCTGCAGTGCCGTTAGGACTCCCCACCCCCACCCCACCCACCCCCTGAAACACCAGACCTTCAGAAGAGAGTATGCAACACATTTGTGGGATCTCCTCGACTCAGTCTGGCTGTAGTAGAGAAAATGGGAATATCACTGGGACTGTAGAGACAGGCAAAGCCTTAATCAGGAAGGATGTTAGATACTAGTGAGGTGGTCTTTCCCATGAAGCTACTAAATCATTTTATGCAGATTAAGTACATGTGTCTTCAATCTAATTCCCTGGCTGCAGTGTGAATGTCAGATTAGGTGAGTAATAGGCTCGTGTTGAGACACCAGTTAAGAGGACTTTGCAATAACTAAGGTGAGAACTATTGATGGCCTGAACCAGGAATGGAGACAAATGGATGACTCCTAGTTTTTTCAAGGAGACAAAAGGGTCATTATTTTTCCATGGGGATTTCTTTAAATAACCTATTAGATACTAAAAACCTACAGTCATCACTCTCTTGTAGCAACCTCAGTTATGTTACCTACCTTATGCTGTTGGGTTACACATGAATTTGCAAAAGGGTGACTTCATAACCTTAGAATAATTCCTATTAATTTAATACATATATACTGTGGAGGATAGGAACACATGTTTAATGGTATTTCCCTTAGAAGGTATTTTAAACTGACAAGAAGAATAGTAAGAACCAAAGACATTGATGAAATACTCTTTAAGGAGTCTAATTTTCACCAACATGGCACATAAAACAATGCATCTATTCTCACAGGGGTGAATTTAGATGAATAAATGTCTCCTTAAATCTTCACAGCAGTTTATAGACTTTAGCTGTGAAATTCCCAAAACCCTCATTGGGTTTTGGCAACCGAATATTTCATTATTGCATATAATAGATGCATTAAATACACAGACACGGTGTTGAATGAGAAAATGTCATTCCCTATGCCACTAAGTCCTAAGACTAGCTTAAATACATGGTTTAGTGACAAAACTTCATTAAACAGGTAGATCAGAATCACGGAATTCTAGAACTGGTAAGATAACAGAGATTAGATATTCCAACAGAGCTAAATCATCAAAGTTTGGTAGGTGTGGTAGCATTAGTTGTAGGTCTTCACCAACAATAATTTATTGTTGTTTGTCAACTGTTTGCCCTAGAAAAATGTATCAAATAGGAAAATAGTGTAATCCTAACACTTTTACTCACTTTCTTATGTACATTTATTTCCTTGTCCCATGGAAGTCTCTCATGCTTATATGATCTGGCATAAAAATGTATGTGTATATATGTATACACATGCACACACACACACACACACACACATAATAGCTAGAAAAGATAGTCAAGAACTGCTAATCTAGGCTTTCCTATTTAGTTTGAAATGAGAAATAGCCAGGTTATTCAAAGTTGCATAAGTAGACCACAATAATTTAGATAGCAATGCAGGTTTAAAATTAATTTTCTGGTCTCCATTCCAGGACTCAATCTTTTGTACCGTTCTTCATCTTAAGATTCACTCAAGTCTTATTTTCCTTAATTATAAGTAAAAAACCTCCGTATGTAAGAATACATTTTCAAGCCATGGCACATTAGTATTATGATAAAATTATAAATATAGAGGTTGACAGAACTGAAGATGGTCTGCAAAGCTAGACAAAATAAGAGTATAATGTTTAAAAAAAGCACAAATATCCATGTATGCATCAAATTTCACAAGGAATAGAAAATATGTATTTCAAAATGGTAGTCTGTATGGTGATAGAAAAATTAGCTTTCCCCCCCCAAGTTGGAGCATTTTAAAGTGATATGGAGCTATGCAAAATAAAATGAGATGAGAAAACTTACTTCAGTCTATGTTTTCATCCTTAACAATGCCACCTCATAAAATGTTATTCCTCATGTCTCAATGCCTGACTAATTTTATTTTTATAGTTTCGGTACTAAGCTTCACGTTGTCCAGGCCAGTTGTGAATTTCTGAACTCAAGCGATCTGCCCACCTCAACCTCCCAAAGTGCTAGGATTACAGGCATGAGCCACTGCTCCCAGACAGATAATAAATAGTTGTATGGAAACCGTCTGAGAGTATAATTAATGTGGTAGTGGTAACTAGTAGCATAAGGTTTTTCTGGTTAAAATCCCACCTGCATCATGGCAGGAAACAAGCTTCTTCCACATCTCCTGGTTTTAGTACCATCATTGAATTTCTTAAGATCTGATCCTTTCACAGCTGTTCACCAAGATTACTGTTCCCATGGGCGCTGGTCAGCACTTCTTTCCTTATGACAGTTAAGAAGGATATGGGCACTACCATTCTAGGACTGATACCCACTGAGTCCCTCCTTGCTACTGTCTGAGTCAGACCACACAGCAAGAGGTAAGTGATCAATTAGCCCTCTGTTCAGAGTGAGGCATGGTAGAATAGAACTTACTCTTTCTGCACAGCTACCTTGCTACTCTGGGGTATGGACCCTGTCTAGTTCTAGCAATCCCTTTACCTCCCTTTTCTTTATACCAAGAATGGCAAACTTCATCTGAAATGGCAATACCATTCAACTAGAAATGATGAGCATACTACATAAATTCTGGGTGAGGCAGTATTCAGTGGGAAAGATGTTGGTTGTACAGCAGGATCTGTTTATTGCTATTATACCAGATATTTATCATTTTAAACAATATCAGAGACATTATAATTACAACTTCTGAAACGAGTAATTTTTTTCTTTTGCTTCAGTTCTGGAATACATGTGCAGAATATGCAGGTCACATAGGTATGCATGTGCCATGGTGGTTTGCTGCACCTATTGACCCATCCTCTATGTTCCTTCTCCTTGCCCGTCACCCCCCAACAAGCCCTAGTGTGTGTTGTTCCCTTCCCTATTCCGATGTGTTCTCCTTGTTCAACTCCCACTTATAAGTGAGAACATGCTGTGTTTGGATTTCTGTTCCTGTGTTAGTTTGGTTAGGATGACAGCTTCCAGCTTCATCCATGTCCCCGCAAAGGACATGATCTCATTCCTTTTTATGGCTGTGTAGTATTCCATGTATTTTAATAGCTTTGAGATTTATCCATTTCAAGTTACATTTGTTCAGTATTCACCGTGGGTCAAACACCACGTTTCTTCACCAGGAGTACAATAAACAGAGCTAAAATTTTATTTAATTTGTATATAAAACTTTACTATCAACATTAACCATTGACGTGTAAAAATAAATAAGCAACTTGTGTTAAAAGTCAATTTCCACATAATTATATTTTATAAATGCCATTTACCTTTATTATAGATAACTCGGGAAAGATGAAAGTTTTAGTAAATAGCTGCAAAGCTATTTACTAAAATTTATTAATAATTGTTTTAGAACTATAACAAAATGTTTGTAGGCAATTACAGAGAAGTACATATGATAAAATATTTAAAATAAAGTCAACACATTAAAATTATCATCATACCACTGACTTTTAGTTTAAAAAACTATGATTCTATAATTCAAGAATAAAATTCATTAAATTCATAAAATAAAATTTATTATTTCTAGAGAACTGGGCTTTTTTTCTACTTCTCCAAGAGTTGCATATCCTAATAGCATGACAAAATTTAATTATTAGGATACTAATAATTATTTGAATTATTAAATCATAATTCTATTAAAATTATTCAGCACTCAAAGGGATGTAAATTAAAAACCATGTATTTTCCAAGAAAAAAATTGAACTAATTGTAAAAAAAATAAAGCTTCCTATTAAGGTATTTTAATCTTAATACCCTGGAACCTTAATGTTAGTCACATTCAGAATTTGTTTTTTCAGCTCTCCCTTCTCATTAGAGCTGTTGCTAAGCTAAGCTAAGGCAAAAACATCCACTTCCCAGTTACACCCTGGTTTCTGCTATGTTTGTCTTCACAGTCACGCTCTGGTTTCTGCGGTTTGTCTTCACAGTCACGCCCTGGTTTCTGCTATGTTTGTCTCTTTAGTTCTGTGTGGCAATTCAAGGCTTGGAATTCCTCTGATGACACATCCATGCCATTCAAGTTCTCTCCCAACTCCACCAAAGAGCATGGAGACTCCATAGGACTGTTTTGAAGCCTGTCGACATCCCTCTGTGCTATTGTGGCAGCATGAATTTTTTGAGGCATGATGCCTTCTAATCTACTCTTGGTTCCCCAAACATAAAAAGGACCTAGTACGCGTCCCTTTGCAGAAGCAATAGGAAAGCAAAGAAAGTAGTGCACAGCTCAGGATTCACATCGATCTCAGCGGAAGTCTCCTTGCTCATCTCCAATATCCTTCAGCCCACTCTCCAGCTAAAAAGCCAAAAAGAGACCAACCCACTGGTTCTTTCCCAATGTATCTCCAATTTATTTTCTATTTTAGACTGGGACAATACCTTTTTAAGGTAAAAGTTAAGAATTTGGCTGGTCACAGTGGCTCACGTCTGTCATCCCAGCATTTTGGGAGGAAAAGGCTGGCGGATCACCTGAGGTTAGGAGTTGAAGACCAGCCTGGCCAATATGGTGAAGCCTTGTCCCTGCTAAAAATACGAATAGTAGCCAGGCATGGTGGTACACGCCTGTAATTCCAGCTACCGGGGAGGCTGAGGCAGCAGGAGAATTGCTTGAACCTGGGAGGTGAAGACGGCAGTGAGTCAAGATCATGCCACTGCCCTCCAGCTTAGGCGACAGAGCAAGACACTCCATCTTAAAAAAAAAAAAAAAAAAAAAAAAAAAAAAATCTTAATAATTTAATGATTTTGCTCCTCTGCTATGGTGAAGTTTTAATATAGGGAAATGATAGGAAAAAAAAAATATTCTTTAAAGAAAAATTAAAACAAGCCACTATCATTTTGTTTTATGTTGTGTTGTGTTGTGTTAAAAGATACATTGTGCTCTAGCTCAGGTGTGGTGGTTCACACTTGTAATCTTAGCACTCTGGGAGGCCGAGGTGGGCCAGATCACTTGAGGTCAGGAGTTTGAGACCAGCCTGGCCAACACTGTAAAACCCCGGCTCTACTAAAAATACAAAAATTAGCCAAGCACGATGGTGGACACCTGTAATCCCAGCTACTCAGGAGGCTGAGGTAGTGAGAACTGCTTGAACCCAGGAGGTGGAGTTTGCAGTGAGCCGAGATTGTTCCACTACACTCCAGCCTGGGCAACAAATCAAGATTCTGCCAAAAAAAAAAAAGATACATTGCACTTTCAATGCTCCAATAATCGAATCAAAATTTGTGTTTGAGAATTCAATTATTCCCATAGTTTCATTAATGTACTTTTTCTTTTTTTTTTAAAAGGTCTTGCCTTGCTCTTTGGTTACCTTTCTCCTCTACCATGATTACTACTCTTCAAATATGCCCTGACATTTTCCATATACGTGCACATGCTCTCTAACTTTCTCAACTCCAGGTAACACCACAATTGTTCAGTTTTGAATTTCATATATTTCTCTTGCTATAATACAGGGAGGCAAATTATGCAAATTAACATCTGATGCTGTGTAAACTTCCCAATTAATACATAGTTCCTTGATTTGAAAGTAAGGATTTTCTATTATTCACATTTTACCCTTCTGAAAATGAAATTCTTCCTATAGTCAACTATGTATTCAATGAAGTATCACTTCAATGTTTTTTTTTCTGAAACATAAACATAATTAAATGTTCTTATTATTGTGTATCTTGGAATTGAGGACAGAATATGAGTCTGTCCTGATAGAGTGGCTGTAGTGCTACCAGGAAAAAGATTTGTGGTAGTCATGACATTCGGCATTCCACGTTATGCCATATAAGCTAAATTAATATGTGCACATTTTGTTGTCTATTAAAGAATAAATTAAAAGTTAATAAGGTGCCCTGAAAGATCCATGTGGTCATAAATTTCAGCAGTGATACATAATTATTTGTATTATATAAGTGGAAAAATTGTGGAATCTGAGTTATTTTAAGATGTAATACATTTGGGCATCTACTAAATATAAATTCCTCAGCTTGTAATGAGCACAATACTTACAGTGATCCAACCAAGTATTTGTTCCCTAAGCATTCATAGTTATTCTTCAAATTAATCTAATACTAGAGAAAATTACAATTCTAATGTAATAACATGTTATAGTAAAACAATGGCTTTAGCAAAAAATGCCACCGATACCCTATATTTCTAGGACAAAAATTAGTAAAAATGCTGTTACTGAGAACTGAAAACTCTGTTTCAGGCTTTCCTTGCACCCTTGCCTCTAAAGCACAGCCTCTTCTGCCTCCTGGAGATCTCTCTACTCTACTGGTGAGGAAAGAAAAAAATCATCAAACCTAGAACTTGTATAAATTAAACCATCATAACCTACAACTTGTATAAATTAAAGCTGGATATCCAGCATAGTGGGGACACAGTTTTGGTGATGGTGGTTGTTACTGGACCAATGAATGGGAACTCGGGTAGCACAAACAAATGTAAACAATATTGCAATTATTATTAAGTGTAATTGGAATGTCCTCCTCATAAACATTTTGAAAACTACCGGAGACATTTGTACAAAGCGTATCTTCTCACATCCAAAAAATATAATGAATACAGTGACACATTACAAACTCAAAGACATAAAACTCACTCTTAATAGACTTTATCACTTAAAAATTAAGCCGTGGTCTCTACCTGTGCTTAATACTAAATAGACATTAGTCATATATTGAGCATTTGAAATGTGGCCTTAAGATAAATACATCAGAGTTCGAACAATCAGTACAAAAAATGTTAAAAAATCCCATTAATAATTTTTGATTACTATTAAAAGGAAAATACTTTGATGGTATTAGCCTAAATCTATCATTGTATTCGTCCCTTCTCACACTGCTATGAAGATACTACCCAAGACTGGGTAACTATAAAGAAAAGAGGTTTAACTGACTCACTCTTCTGCATGCCCAGGGAGGCCTCAGTTAACTTAGAATCATGACAGAAAGGGAAGCAGGCACATCTTACATGGTGGCAAGTGAGAGAAAGAGCAAAGAGTGAAGGACTAAGAGCTCATTATAGAACCATCAAATCTCATGAAAACTCATTATCACAAGAATGGCATGGAGGAAACCACCCACCATGATCCCATCTCTCTCTCTCTCAGTATGTGTGTATTACAATTGAAGTTGAGATTTGGATGGGGACACAAAGCCAAACTATATCACCTATATACTATTAAATTCAGTTAATGTGTCTTTTTATTTCTTTTATTTTTTTGAGATACAGTATCAATCTGTTACCCAGGATGGAGTACAATGGTGCAATCTCGGCTCACTGGAACCTCTGCCTCCCAGATTCAAGGTATTCTTCTGCCTCGGCCTCCAAGTAGCTAGGATTACATGTACCCACTACCACACCTGGCAATTTTTTTCTATTTTTAGTAGAGACAGGGTTTCGCCATGTTGGCTAGGCTGGTCTCGAACTCCTGACCCCAGATGATCTGCCCACCTCAGCCTACCAAAGCGCTGGGATTACAGGGGTGAGCCACCACTCTCTATTTTCTCAATATAAGTCCTAGGATATTTAAATTTATCTATATAGTTAACACTGCAGCTTTTTATAAGACAACAATTGTAAGACCATCTTACTGATCGTATTTTGAACTGCTAGATGATGACTCAAAGCACTGCTCCCCACATACAAACAGACCTGTGGACTAACAAATTTCCTATATAATACAACTTAGCTGGTGTTTTGTTTTATAAAATATTTTGTTAAATGTTCTATTGTATATTCAATGTTCATTTAATCAAAATCAGGAAACATTTCTAGATGAGGGAGTTTTTGTCCTCTAGAGCAGGGCTTCTCAAATTATAATGTACATGCATCTGAGTAGCTTTTTAAATTGCAGTTACTGAATCAGTTGCTCTGGAAGGAGTCTGAGATTCTGCATTTCTATCAAGTACTGCCCAGGTGATGCTGCTGCTGCTACTGCTCTGGGACTATATTGTGAGTTGTACATTTCTAGATGACAGCAGTGTTCGAATGTACTTGAGCTCCTAAAATTAGAATATAATGATCCTAAATACACACATTGAAGTATTTTAGCTTATATGTTAAAAGTTTACTACTATTATTAGGCAACTTCAGATATTTAATCTACTCCTTAAAAAATGTTGAAGATAAATACATGTTTATTGTAACAATGTAGATAGAGAAAAAATGGGAAGAAAATGAGCATAATCTATCATCACTCCAGAAAGTGATAACCACGGTTACATTTTAAATGTATTTGCGTGTACTACCTTTATCCAGCTTGTTTTAAGGAATTTTTGATAACATTATCAATGCTGTTTTACATTTTAAAAATCTTTAGATACAGTCATTTCTCAATATAGTTGTCTACACAGTGCTTAATGGATGTTGATTATGGTAGCATATGGATATACCGTATATTTCTAATTAATTCCCCCTTGTAAGTCACTTACACTGCTTCTAATTTTATACCATCATTAACAACATTGTGGAAAAACAACTTTGTTTCCTCTTTGAAATATTCTCAGTGCTTAGTAAAATAATTCTTAAACCCTTTTAAGTATATTGTTAAGAGCAAACCCTATTAATAGAAAATTATTTAAAAATGTTTCTGTAAATTCAAATTTTTTTACCTACAATTTAAACTACATAGATAGTGACAAACTTGGATAATTCCTATAGACTTGTAGGTATTACTTGTCCTGACTATAGAAAAAAACATGTAAACACATAATCAATTTGCTTTATTGTTCTCATGATGGTCTATCTATATATATGATGTTACTGTTGAGGTTTTTCTCTTGCTTCTTCATAAATTAAAAATAGGTATTCTCTCGTATTTAGGTATTAAATTTAAAAGTAGGTATTCTCTCCTTCTAAAGTTAGAAGTCTTCTAACTTTAAAGTATTAGATCATGGAGTACCTATAACTAGTTTCTGAAGCATTTTCTAAACACCTCTGAAATCTATATGTTCCAATCCCAAACAAACCCTCTCTTAATAAGTGTAGTTTAATAATCTTTGAAACATTTATTATATTTTCCTGTACAGTTACTATATGTGTATATGTGTATGATATGTGTGCAAACAAATGCATACACATCAGACACACATATATGCATATACACATAGAGTAACTTTAAAAAATATATACAACATATAGTAATGGTATCCAATATTATTAAAATAACCCCAGTTATTAAGTGTTTATCCTTCACAAATACTCATGAACTGTAAAAACTCTGTACACAGGCAGTTTATACTAATTAATTACAACTTCAAGGAAGCTTGAAATTAACAGAGTCCCTCTGTAAGACACTTCGCTAAGTTCTTATTTGAATTCCATTACTGCTTTGCAACAAAGATACGTAACAGAAAATATAGTTTAAACTTTTCTATTATTCATTCTAGGGGAATTTTCTGTGCCTTAGATGAGAGAGTATAAATGTTGTTATTGGACCTATTTTAAATATCATACCAACTATTTGTGTGCTTAACCTTCCTGATCTTGTTCCTTTAACTATCAGCTGAGGTTAATACTACCCATATTATAGGATTATGAGAATAAAATGTAAAGGCACTTAAATGGTTTAGAATTGAGCCTGACATATAATGAACATCAATCTATGCTGACTAAAATATCAATATTTTCATATTATTTTCATTTTTTTTCCAGGAAGAGTACAACAATAATCAATGTATTTTCCCAGATGCTAGTGAAGTGATTTTCAACTCTATTTGGCAAGGAAATTAATTCTCTAAATAAAATCTTACATAGCATTTTAATGTATAAAGCATTACCAAAGAACCAAGGTCTGCTCATTGAAATGTAGAGAAGAAAAGAGTAACCATTAAGTTAGAGTTGCCATCCATTAAGCTTCTCTTTCCACTGTAACTACTATGGAGGCATCTCCATGGAATTTGGAATTCTAAAGAATATAATAAATATGTGTCATCGGAACAATTATTTACCTAAGTTCTTTAGTCTAGGAACCATCCTTTATCCTATTATTTTCTTTATTTCAAACAAGTCATGCTGGCTCTAGTAAAAATATGTAAATCCTTAATCCACTTATTTTCTTCCATGATGCCCTGTTACTACCCTAATTTAGGCAATCATCTAACATTTAAAATATGAAAACAATTTATCTCTGTCAGTTTTATAACAGGTTTATGAGGTACAAAGGACATATAATAAAACTGCACATATTTAAGTTGTATAATTTTCTGAGTTTTAACATATAGATACATCTGTGAAATCATTACCACAATACGGAAGATGAACATATCCATCAAACTGAAAACTTTCCTCATGGCAATGTGTAATCCTCCTTGGCCACACCTCACATCCTTATGAAACCAACATTTTGTTTTCTGTCACTATAAATTAACTTGTACTTTCTAAGATATGCATAAATATAAGCAAACAATGAATTAAATAAGAAAATTTTTTCACTAACAAAGATTATTTTGAGTTCCTTTAATGTTGCTGTGTAAATAATTTGTTATTTTATTGAAGAGTAGTATTCCATTGTATGAATACACTATAATTTGTTTATTCATTCTCTTGCTAATTGACATTTTGGTAGTTTCCAATTTGAGAACATTACAGATAAAGATGGTACGAACAATGACGACAAGTATTTTTATGAATATATGCTTACTGTTAGTTAAATATTAGGGGTTGAAGCTGGATTTTATTAGGGGTTTACTGGATTATACAGTAAACTGCACATATTTATGGGGTACAATATGATGTTTTAATACATGTATGCATTGTGTATGATAAAATCACGGTAATTAGCATATTCATTACCTAAACATTTATGTTGTCTTTGTGATGAAATCATTCAGAAACCTCTCTCATAGCTACTTTGAAACATTTATAGCTACTTAGAAGGATTATTGTTAACTCTAGTCATCCTGCTATGCAACAAAACACCAGAGCATATTTCTCCTACCTAATTGTAGCTTTGTACCTTTGGCCAATCTTTTACCATTTTCTTCTCCTTCAACCCCTCTGTGAACCACTATTCTACTCTATGTCAATGAGAACAACTTTTTAGATTCCAAATATGAGAGCATGTAGTATTTGTCTTTCTGTGCCTGGCTTATTTCACTCAACATAGTGTCTACCAGGGTCATCTCTGTTGACACAAATGACAAGATTTCATTCTTTTTATGGCTGAACAGTAATTCATTGTGTATATATACCACATTCTTAATTTATCTGTCAACAGATATGTAGTTTGATTCCATATTTTTGCTATTGAGAATAGTGCTGCAATAAACATAAAAGTGCAGATATCTCTTTAAAACACTGATTTCATTTTCTTTGAATATATCCTAAGAAGTGAGATTGCTGAATCATATGATAGTTTTTTTTATTATTTTAATTATTTTTTAATTATTTGAGGAAAGTCCAAACTGTCTTCCCTAATGTCTATGCTAATTCACATTTCTAACAAAGTTCCCTTTTTCTCTGCATCCTTGCCAATACTTGTTATTTTTTAATTTTTTGGTAATGGCCTTTCAAACTGGAGTGCAGTAATATCTCATTGTAGGTTTGATTTGCATTTCCCTGATGATTACTGATGTAGACTATTTTTTCCATGTATCTGTTGGATATTTGTAATTTGTATGTGTTCTTCTGAGTGTTGATTCAAGTGTTTTGCCCATTTTTAATTGGGTTAGCTTGTTGTTCAGTTGTTTGAGTTACTTATATAGCTTGAACATTAATCCTTTTTCAGTCATATTGTGTCTGTTTACAAACAGGATGTTATATATAGAAAACCTCAAGTGTCCCACCAAAAACTATTACAACCAATAAATTCAGCAAAGTTGCAGGATACAAAATCAACCCATAAAAATTAGTAGCATTTCTATATACCAAGAGCAAATTATCTGAAAAAGAAATAAAGAAAGTGATCCTTTTTACAATAGCTACAAAAACCAACCAAACAACAAAACTTAGAATTAAATTTCACCTAAGAGGTGAAAAAGCTCTAGATTGGAAACTATAAAACATTGATGAAAGAAACTGAAGACACACACAAAAAAATGGAGACATTTCATGGTCATGGGTTGGAATAATTAGTATTGCTAAAATGTCCATACTACCTAAAGTAACATAAAGATTCAGTGCAATCCCTTTCAAAATACAAATGAGAATTTTCACAGAAATAGAAAAAAAATACATAAAATTTGTATGAAACCATAAAAGACTCCAATAGCCACAGAAGTATTGCATAAAAATAACAAAACTGGTTGCATTACATTACTGATCTGAAAGCATAATATGAAGCTATAATAACTAAAACATGGCACTGATATAAAATCAGACATAGAGATTGATTAAACAAAATGGAAAGCCCAGAAATAAACTCATATATCTATAATCTTTCGATTTTCCAAAAAGGTGCCAAGTGCACATGATAAGGAAAGGATAGGCTCTTATGAATTTTTTCATTGTTTTATTTTTATATAGATTTTTTTGAAAATATCAATAGCTTTAGGAGTACAATATGGAAGAACTGTATAATGGTAAAGTCTAAGCATCTAGTATACTCATCACCCAAATCATGTACACTGTACCTAACAGGTATTTTTTTATTCCTCTCCCTACTTCTGCTCTTCTTCCCCTTCTAAGTCTCCAATATTCATTATGCTACTGTGTACGCCTTTGTGTACCCATAGCTTAGCTCCGACTTGTAAGTGACATTTGGTATTTGGTTTTCCATTCTCGAGTTAATTCACTTAAGACAATGGCCTCCAATTCCATCCAAGTTGCACCTCCTTTCTCAGAAACATGCTTTGCTTTCTACTTCCTTAACAGTATCTTTGAGAGAGGTGATTTTCTATTTCAAAAATGCCAATTCATTATTATTATTTTTCTTTTTGGATCATGTTTTTGCATTGTATTTAAGCTTTTTGCATGTGTGGGACACAGAGTCTCACGCTCTCACCCAGGCTAGAGTGCTGTGGCACAATCTAGGTTCACTGCAGCCTCCACCTCCCAGGTTCAAGCAATTCTCTGCCTCAGCCTCTGGAGTAGCTGGGATTACAGGCGCCAGTTACCTCAGCTAATTTTTTTTTTTTTTTTGTATTTTTAGTAGAGACAGAGTAACAAAGTCACAAAGATTTTCTCATATTTCTTCATCCAAAAATTTATAGATTCAGGTTTTATATATAGCCATATTATCTTCTATGAGTGAAATTTTGTATATAAAATGAAGGATTGATCAATGTTCACATTTCTGCAAATGGGTAACCAATTTATTCCAGTAAAATTTGTTGAAAAGATAATCTCTCCTTCACTGAATTACCTTTGCATCTTTCCAAAAGGTCAGTTGCCCACATATGTGTGGCTCATAATTTTCTTGTTTCAATCAATAACAGCAAAGTTAAATAAGTACTAGATTTGGTGATTAAAACGGTTAATTTTACATGGTCAATTTTATATTTCTTATGGTATCCAAAGATAGGAAAGCTGCCCTCAGAAATAATCGGAGCCTGGAATTCAAATGCCACTGGAGCTCTCCACATCTTATCATTTTCTTCCTTTCATAATTTTTTCCCATTTTTCTTTAATTTCTCATTCAGTAAGTCTGACTCTCTCTGATTCTCAGAGGTATCCACCTAACAGGATATGGCTGCTGCCAGCCCGGCATTTACACCTTTTATTTTAAAGAGTAAATGATCATGTATCTTTCATTGCCAACCCTCAAAAGCCCATGCATAACTATCATTGACCAACTTGGGTCAGGTGCCCATCTCTGAGTTAACTGTGGCAGGGGTTGGAGGCACAATATAAAATAATGTTTGTGCTGGAGCCTTGTAAATGATGAGTACAAAGAGAATGATCCTAAAGGAAAATGGCACTCATTACATTTTCAGAAGCAGTAAATAAGCTAAATTCCTAATTGTTACATATGATGCAAGAGTAAATGTGTATTATACCCTCTGTAGACTGGAGAGCTTGCTGAAATTATCAGACATTGCCTGGGATATTAAGAAAAAAATGGAATATAAAATTTTAGTTCCAATTTTATATTCTCCAGAGAGTATACACGAAACATTTCCCCTTTCAAAACAGACTTTTATCTCTGACTCTATTCACTTGCTCTGAATGAGAGTGGATTTGATTTCAATTTGTATTATCAATTATTTAAAAGTTTTGCAAGAAATAATGTAGAGAATCATACTCTGAACACCCTATGTAAATTGGTACACTAGCTGTTATCCCCTTACCTCACTCTGCTTTTCCCATTACTTGTGTCACAACCTGAGTAATTATTTGTTTTTTGTTTTGCTTTTGTGTTTGCACACTGTTTTAGAAAGTAAACTCCACGAGCTGTTTTGTTCACAGCTACATCCCACCACCTAAAAAGGTGTTTGATACAAATTAAGGATTCAAAAATATTTTTAAATATAAATTTTAAGAACTTATATTTAAACTTTGTTTTAAAAGCTTGTAATTGCATTTGCAAAGACAGTATCCATTAGAATAGGCCTCAGCAATGAAACAAGGCCAAATTGCAGGGTTGGTGCTTTTATAATACATTCTGAATAGGTCTAGTAATCTTAACACATCTCATCCTTCAAAATCAATGATCTAGCACTCACATTTACAAATTTTCCTTGAATTTTTTATATTCTCCTGCTCAGTGTGTCAAATGTGACAGAACAGATGTAGTCACTGAATGATCAAACAGATGTTTCATTTGTATTACCATTCAGTATAATATGTCATAATTGACAGCACAACTATGCGGCTTGTCAAGTACCTAAAAACTACTCAGGTCTGTTTTTTACAGACTCAGTTTAAAAAAAAAAAAAAAAAAAAGCAAAACGTTACTATGAAACACATAAAAATGTTCAAAATATTTCTTTTAAAAACATTGCCATTACTGAGTAGCAATCATCAGTTGAGGGAATCCCTTTTTCAGGTTACAGTCATATACAAGGAATTTTTGTCACTGTCAACAGCAATCATGAATACCATGGAGATTGTTTCAAGAGTATAATGTAGCCCTCTGCCCAATGTGTACCTCTAGTCCTTAGACCATATGGAATTGATTATAGCAACCACCAAACCTCCAAATTTCCAAAATAGATGCAGGTATATTTATTTATAGATATATGGTACTATTCTATATATCCATTATGTACTTTTTGTGATGTTAATGTTTTTCCTACACTTCTGGAAATATTCTCCCTTTAAAATGCTGACCTCCATAACTTCCTAAGTAGATGGTTAGGATTTTTTTTTGTTTTTTTTGTTTTTGTTTTTGTAATTCACAACAGTTCAGTGAGGCTTTCTGTACAGATTTTGTTTTTGGAGGTTTGTGTTTTTTTCATTAAGCTATATTTATCTTATATTTTGTTTTTCTTTTCTCTCTTTTTTTTTCTTATTTTTGGTTGGGCATTGGGACAAGGAGAACGTTTCTTTTTTGATGTTTGGCATTTTTTTCCAGGGAGCATGCTTTTTGGTCCACACTGTGCAAGAAACACATTTTTTTTGCAAAATTATCTAAGTTAAATTAGATACTGGGGCCGGGCACGGTGGCTCACGCCTGTAATCTCAGCACTTTGGGAGGCCAAGGTGGGCGGATCACAATGTCAGGAGACTGAGACAATACTGGCCAACATGGTGAAACCCCATCTCTGCTAAAAATAAAAAAAATTAGCTGGGTGTGGTGGCATGTGCCGGTAGTCCCAATTACTCCAGGAGGCTGAGGCAGGAAAATCCCTTGAGCCTGGGAGGTGGAGGTTGCCGTAAGCCGAGATTGTGCCACTGCACTCCAGCACAGCAACAGGAAGAGACCCTATCTAAAAATAAACAAATAAATAAATAAAAGCTACTGAACCCCTGTACTTCTACAAGTGTTTTCTACAGACAATTTGCTAAAGGAAAATGTTTTTTCTGGGTGTTTTGGAGGCCATGAACAGAATTAAAGAGGCTTATAAGCTGCCTGATAATCAAATGAAAAGGCTTTGCTGTCCAGTCCACTGCGGTCGTTGCTTATCTCCTGCTTTCCTGGCAGCCATGTTTCTCTTGGGCTCCACTCTTCCATGTCTCTAGCGGAGTGCAGGCATCTTTGCTAACGCTAGTATCTCCAGGCAAATGGTGTAGCTTCTTGGGTACCTTGCACAACTGTCACCTCTCACATGTCATCAGCCCACTCTTAATGTCCATGAATCAGGGCATGGGTCCAGGACAGTCAAACAACTTACTAAACTGCCTCTTTCCGGTTTCCAGAAATTTTGCCCTTCCCAAGTGTTGTTTTAAAGAGCAGGTGTTCAGCTTTCCTCCTGTCCTTCGTGCTTCGCATCATCGTTTCTATGAACTTAAATTTTTGGACAGGAGAAGCTTTTGTTTTCCAAGTTTCTACTTGGTGATCTGGAAAATTTCCCAAAGGAATAAAATATGAAAGGTCTGGCTATCTGTGTGAAATTAAGAAAGTGGTGAAAGAGGGAAATAGTAGCAATAAAATGCAAATTAATATGCCAAAAGCTTATCTGGACACACTTGTTTTAATCTATCTCTTTTTCATAATTTATAATTCATTTTTAAATGATGAAGAGATTAGAGTAGCATAAAGAGGTAGGATGTAAAGACAAGAATGAATTTATCCATGACTGCAAATAAATTTGTGGGCTTTTAATACTCCATTTAGCTAATAAGAGGCTCACAATAACAAACACACACACACACACACACACTCAGAGGTGCCACAATACACACACATATATACACACATGCATATGTGTATATATAGTATGTGTGTATATATATATATTTGTTTGTATATTTGTGTGTGTATGTGTGTATTATTGTGGAG